>RJWJ010034887.1:0-16955 GCA_004363605.1 Indri indri | reverse complement strand
AAGGAAGGAGAAAAAAGAAAGAAAGAAAGAAAGAAAAAGAAAGAAAGAAAGAAAGGGAAGAAAGGAAGGAAGAAAGGAAGGAAGGAAAGAAAGAAAGAGGAAGGAAGGGAGGAAGGAAGGCAGGAAGGAAGGAGGGAAGGAAGGAAGGAAGGAAGGAAGGAAGGAAGGAAGGAAGGAAGGAAGGAAGGAAGGAATGGAGGGCTTTCAAAAGCCCTCTAATACTACCAGGAAAAAATCTTACTGTTTAAGAGACTAGGCCCTGGAGTCCAACAGACTTAGTTCAAGTGCCAGCCCTGCTGAGTCCTTGTTAGATAATCTTCTTCAATATGCCTAACCGCTCAGAGTCTCAATTTACTCATCTGTAAAATGGGGATAATAATACCTGCCTCACAGTGTCACTGTGAAAATTCAAGCAGGCAATGTCCATAAAGTACTTCACACAGTACTGGGGATGTAGTAAGCACTTACTAAACATTTCCAATCTTCTTCGGCCTCCCTTCCAGTCTCATGTCCCATCACCACAACCGCACACCCACGGCCCCAGCCATCTTGCTGTCGCCTACCCTGGGCCACATTCTTCCAAGCTCCTCTGGCGTTGCTCATGCTGTTCCCTCTGCTGGGAATGCCCTTCCTCCTTGTCCAGCTAGCTGGGGACCCTGCTGGCTTCAGACCCAGCTCAAGCACCGTCTCCTCTGTGAAACCTTCTCTGGTGCCCCCAGGCCCAGGTCCCTCCTGCCTTCACCGCCCTGCGCCGCATCACCCGTATTATGTGCCTGTGTCTTATTATTAAACCCCCAGGACCCACGTCAGCACCCAGCACGGAGCAAGCGCTTCATAAATGTTTACTGGGTGCAGAATAAACACATGTATCTGACACTGACAGGAGCGATTTCCTTCCCACCGCGGCCCCGCATTTGTGTGCGGCTTTGGGCTCGACCTTTCCCCTGCAAAGAATCCTGAGGTGGGTAGCTAATCCATGAACTGGAAGTGGGAAGAGTTTGAGTGGTTGTGAGGAACAGGGCCAACCCGAGCCCCCCGAGGGGAAGCTCCCTGGGTTCCTTCTGTGCCCCACCTCTCTGAACCTCCCCTCCAGACTGGTGCCCAGCTCGCCTTGTTCTCCTCGGGGGACCCTGGGCCGGGTTCTCCCATCCCCAGCCCCTTGCCCGCTGCCCTCCACACCTCCGCCCAGCCAGGCCCTGCCTCACTTTCCAAGGTGACAGTTGCCCAGACATAAGCCGGCGTCTTGCACCAGCCTGAAATGCTGAAACATCGCAAACCTCCTATTAGAAAGTGCTCACACAGGTGTGAACTACCCCAGGGGATGTTAGGCCTTTAAAAAAAAAAATTGAACTTGCTTCTTTATTTTTTTTAATTAAAGTTGTTTTGAAAAAATTTAAGACCCACAGAAAAGTTGTAAGACTATGACAGCGAGCCCTGCATGAACCCTTCTCTTAGAGTCCCTTACCATTAACAGTTTGCCATAGTTTCTCTGTACACGGATGTATATGATTCGTTTTTGCTGAACCATTGACAAGAAGTGGCGCACACTGTGACATTTCACTCCTAAATACCTCAGCGTGTACATGCTAAGAACAAGGACATGCTCTGACGTGACCGCAACGCAATGATCAAATGCTGAAAATCCTGCTGCCCTAAAACCCCCAGTGTGCTACCTATTCATCCCTCCCTCCTCCTGGACGCCATAGTTTAGTCACGTCCAGAATGTCATAGCGTTGGAATCACACACGATGCGACATTTATAGATTGACTTCTTTTACTTAGTAATATACATTTAAGATTCTTCCTCCGTGTATTAGTGGCTCGATAGCTCATTTCTTTTTATGACTGTATAGCATTCCACTGTCCGGATATACCGCAATGTGTTTTACCTAGTTACCTGCTACAGGACATCTGGATTTCTTTCAAGTTTTGCTAATTATGAATCAAGTTGCTATAAACGTAAAAAGAAATTCTGAAAATTCAACTTTAACACAATACTCTTAGCTAGTCCATAGTCAATTTTCGAATTTCACCAACTGCCCTGAGACTGTCCTTTATAGCAATGCTGCTTCGAACCCAGAGCCACGCGCTGCACTTAGTTGTCATGCCTCTTTAGTCTGGGATGGTCCCTCAGCCTTTCACCGCCTTTCACAACCGACTTTGTTAAGAATCAGGCTTATCAGGCCTTTCTTGCACATCCCCATGGGCAGAGGGAGAATTGGCTGTAACCCAGTGGCCCCGTGGAAAAGTCCCTCTGCCATGGCAGGCATTTGCCAGGTCTGCCTCAAGAGACTGGCCCCAGCCTCTGTGCCATGGGCAGGTGGTTACAGGAGCAGGGAGGAGGGAAACCTACATTTGTTAAGCGGCACCTACTGTGTGCCAGGCACAGTGACGTCATTTAGTCCCCAGAACAACCCTGGAGGTAGATATCACTATGCCCACTTTACAGCTGCAGAAACTGGGGGCTGAAGAGGTTAATTCGTTTTTTTTTTTTTTGTAAGGTCACTTGATTTCTCATATGTGGAGGCTTCATACAGATGTTGAACCACCAAGTTCTAGAGAAAAGAAAACCTAATTTCCATCTCCTGTATGTTTTCAGAAGCCACTTGGTGTCCCCCATATGGGACTGGAGGGGGCCACGGGAACGGAGGAGGGAGCTGCTGCAGTTGGGGGAGGGGAGGCTAAGAGCAGGCAGGTGGTGCCTGGAAAGCAGGAGAAGCCACCTCAGAGTAGGGAGCAGAGAGCCCTAAGGGTGGCAAGGACAAGCCCCTGCCTTTACACACGCTCACACCAAGGCCGGGCAAGCCTCCTGAGAGCCCGGGCATGGCTGGATTCAATCGGTACAGCCCAGAGCCCAGCCAGAGTTTGCTGAGGGTACGTTCTCCAAAGGATGAGGGGTCCAATTTTAGGCCAGATGTGCCCTGGAGAAGGTCGGCTGGTTGTGAAAGCACGCTTCTGCATATTTTTGTTGCCTGATCAAAGTCTGTTGGCAGATGGTACAATCTTCCCATAAGTTACCAGTGGAAGTTACAAAACAGTCCTCTCCTATCCTAGGGTGCCAAACACGTTGTGGCAGTCTCCCTTTTTCCTGCAATTTCCCTTTTTCTATAGTAACAGAAGCCCATTCTTTAGCTGGGTATATGACCAAATAGGATGAAAATTACACTTCCCAGCCTCCTCTGCATTTTGGTCTGGTCATGTGACTAAGGTTTGGCCAATGGAATGTGAGCAGAGGGGTATGTGCAACTTATGGAAAGTATTCTTGATAGAAGAAAATATATCCTTCTTTGCCCCCTTCTTCCCTCCTGGCTGGAATGTGGCTGTGTTGGTTGGTGCTCTGGCAGCCCTCTTGGCTCATGAGATGACTGTGAGAATAGAAACCATACACAGTGAAGCAATAATATATAAGCAATCTGGGTCCTTAAGAGCTTTGTGGGCAAAGCTGCCACACAGGCCCCAGGCTTCCTCCCCCTGAATTTTATTTAGTTATTTATTTTTAATTGACAAATCAAATAAAAAGTGTATATATTTATGATGTACAACATGATGTTTTGATATACGCATACATTAGGGAATGGCTACATCAAGCTAATTCACATACTCATTACCTCCTATATCATTGTTTGTTGTGAGAACATTTAAAAATCCATTCTCTTAGCAATTTCCAAGTATACTATATATATATTTTTTTATGTAGAGACAGGGTCTTTCTCTATTACCCAGGCTGGAGTGCAGTGGCATGATCATAGCTCACTGAAGCTTCAAACTCCTGGGATTAAGTCATCCTCTCACCTTAGCCTCCCAAGTAGCTGAGACTACAGGTGCACACCACCATGCCCAGCTAATTTTTTTTAATGTTTTGGAGAGATGGGGGTCTTGCTATGTTGCCCAGGCTGTTCTCAGACTTCTGGCCTCAAGTGGTCCTCCCACCTCAGCCTCCCAAAGTGCTGGAATTACAGGCATGAGCCACAGCACCTGGCCAATACATTATTATTAACTATAGTCACCATGTTAAATTATAGAGCTCTTGAACTTACACAAATTTTGCAGCCTTTAACTAACATCCACAAATTTCGCAGCCTTTAACTAACATCTCCCCAGTCTCTCCTCCCGCAACCTCTGGTAGCCACATTCCACTCTCTGCTTCCATGAGTTTGTCTCTTTCACATCCCACATACAAGTGAGATTATGCAGTCTTTGTCCTTCTGTGACTGGCTTGTTTCACTTACATAATGCTCTCCAGCCAGGTTCATGCATGTTGTCACACCCCTGGACTTTATTATGAGAGAGAAATAAACTTCTGCCTTGTTTAAGCCACTGGTATTTGGCGGTTTATGTTGCTCGCAGCTGAGCCCAATCCTACTTGAGACTCAAGTGGTGACTCACATTTCCTTGGCTCGCACGAAGCGCTTTGCAGCTATGCCTACTTTCCATTCTTCACAATAGCTCTTTGAGGTAAAAGGAATTTTCCTAGTGAGGAAATGGAAGCTTCAGCACTCAGCGGAGAGGTGAGACAAATGGTGCTGGTTTTGTCTTTCCAGAAGGCTGGTCGCGCAGCTGCTGTATTAATCACAGAGAGTCAGCCCCGTGATGTCGGTCATGTGTCAGGGAAACCAGAAAGTACAAGTCGTTCCTAGTCAGCCCTAACCTGAAATTACTGAAGTGCTGAGGCGGGTTAGTTCATCTGGAGACCATCTCCTAACCAGAGGATGGTTTTTCACAAGGTCAAAACACACGCCAGGGAAACACACAATGCCGCCTCTCAGCCTGAGAGAGAAAAGTTTCAAACCTCCCCCCCACCGACCAGGAGCTTCTGACGATGCTATTCACGATGGACGATGTTTTGTTTTGCTGATGAATATATTTTAAAACTAGAGAAAGCAAAAAATCTAGAAAAAAAAATTTTAAAAGAAAAAAATAAGGAGAACCTAAAAAAAACTAGAGAAAGTTAAAATTTTTTAGTGATGACAATTACTAGTAGAAAGCAGGCGAATGCCAAAAAATGACACCAGAGTTTGTTTAACCAGTCACCCGTTGAAGGACATCTGAGCTGGTTCCAGTTTTTAGCTATTATGTAGAAAGCTGCTATAAGCATTCGCGTACAGGTTTTTGTGTGAACATAAGTTTTCATTTCTCTGGGATGAATGCCTGGGTGCAAGTGCTAGATCATATGGTAGTCGCATGTTTAATTTTGTAAGAAACTGCGAAACTTTTCCCAGAGTGGCTGGGCCCTTGTGCATTCCCACCAGCCATCTATGAGTGTGCCAGTTTCTCCCCATCCTTGCTACCATTTGGTGTTGTCACTGTTTTTTATTTTCACCATTCTGATGGTGTGTAGTGTTTATCTCATTGTGGTTTGAATTTGCACTTCTCTGGTGGCTAGCGATGCTAAACATCTTTTCGTGTGCTTGTTTGCCATCTGTGTGTCCTCTTCAGTGAAATGTCTGTACATGCCTTTGGCCCATTTTCTAATTGCACGGTTGGTCTTTATACTGTTGAGTTTTGAGATTATTTTGTGGGATATGTGGTTTGCAAATATTTTCTCCCAGGCCATAGCCTGTCTTTCTATCCTATTCACATGGACTTGGCGGAACAAACCTTTCTAATTTTGATAAGATGAAATTTGTCAATTTTTCTTTCTGTGGATTGTCCTTTTAGTGTCAATTCTAAGAACTCTTTGCCTAGCCCTAGAGCCCAAAGATTTTCTTTCTAAAAGGTTTCTAATTTTATATCTTCCATTTAATTCCATGATTCATTTTGAGTTAATTTTTGTATAAGATGTGAGGTTTAGGTTGAGGTTCACTTTTTTGCCTGCGGGTGTTCAATTGCTCTAGCAACATTTGTTGAAAAGGCTGTCCTTCCTCCACTCAATTGCTTTTACACTTTTGTCAAAAATTGGCTGAGGATATTTGGCATTAGTCTGTTTCTGGGTTCTCTATTCTGTTCATTGATCTATGTTTCTACGTTCCTATCCCTGTGACCGTACCACATTACTGTAGCTATACAGTCAGCCTTAGTTTCACATAGAGTGATTCCTCCTGCTTTATTCTTCTTTGTCAAGATGCTTTGGCTATTCTAGGGACTGTGCCTTTCTGTGTACATAAGGTCGTTTACATCTACAGATAACCTTACTAAGATTGTGATAGGAGTTGCATTACTCCTATAGAATCAATTGGGGAGAACTGACATATTTACTATGTTGTCTTCCAATCTATGAGCACAGTCTCTCCATTTATTTAGTTCTCCTTTTTTTTTTTTTGAGATAGAGTCTTGCTCTGTCACCCAGGCTAGAGTACAATGGCGTCATCGTAGCTCACTGCAACCTCAAACTCCTGCCTCAGCCTCCCGAGTAGCTGGGACTACAGCCAACAGAGGCTCACACCACCATGCCCAGCAAATTTTTCTATGTTTTGTAGAGACGGGTTCTCGTTCTTGCTCAGGCTGGTCTCGAACTCCTGACCTCAAGCGATCCTCCCGCCTCAGCCTCCCAAAGTGCTGGGATCACAGGCAACACGCCCAGCCAGGTCTCCTTTGGTTTCTTTCATCAGCATTTTGTATAGATCCTATACATGTTCTGTTAAGTGTATACCTAAGTATTTCATTTTCCTTGGAGTGATTGTAAATGGTATTGTGGTTTTAATTTTGGCTTCCATTTGTACATGGTTGTATATAGAAATGTGATTGATTTTTGTGCATCAATCGTGCATCCCGTGACCTTGCTGAACACACTTATCTAGGAATGTGGGGTAAATTATTTGGAATTTCCTACATAGAAAATTTTGTTGTTTGCAAATATGGACAGTTTTATTTCTTCCTTTCAAATCTGCATGGTTTTATACATAACCTAAACATTTGTACCCCCATAATATGCTGAAATAAAAAATTTAAAAAAAAGAACTGATTTGATAAAATGAAAAGAAAAAGTCTGCATGGTTTTTTCTTGCCTTATTGCTCTGGCAATAAGTACTATGTTGAATACAAGTGGTAAAAGCAGACATCCCCACCTTTTCCTGACCTTAGGAGGAAAACATTCAGTCTTTCCCTGGTAAGTATGGTATTTGCTATAGGTTTCTTATAAATGCTCTTCATCAAGTTGAGCTCATTTTCCTCTATTTCTAACTTGCTGAACATTTTTATCATGAATGGGTATTGGGTCTTGTCAAATGCTTTTTCTGTACCAGTTGGCACGAGCATATGATTTTTCTTGGTTGGCTTGTTAAATATGGTAGATTACATTAATTTTCAAATGTCAGACCAGCCTTTCATACCTGGAATAAATCCGATTTGGTCATGATGTATAATTTTTTTGGAATTTTAAAAAGTCATTTCTTCTGAACTTCAACTATTAGCTCCAGAAGAGAAATATCATCTTGTTATCTAGGGGCAGGGTCTGGAGCTTAGAGACCTGGATTCAAATCCCAGTTTCACCACTTTCTAGCTCTGGGCCTTTGGCAAGTCACTTAATTCTCTAAACCTCAGTTTCCACACCTATAAAATGGGGATAACAATGCCTATGTCACAGGATAGTTATAAGAACTAAATGAGAGAATTAGGTGATTAGGCATTGACTACCTACCCGGCACATAACAGGCCGTCGATAATGGGAACCATTTGATTTCCAGAGCAACAAGCATTTTGGAGTAGAATTAGGAAAATTTTGGAAAGGCAGTTGTATATAATATTAGGAACAGGGCACAGAGGTAACATAATGGGGTTTATCCTAAATGACCACAATCTCTGTAATCATTTACCCTTAGGTTGTTAGGGGTTTTTTCATGTTATTGAGTGCTTTAATAATAAGTATTACTGCAAGACACCAAGAGGGTCATTCAAAGACTTCTCATTAATAGTTACTAACTTATTAAATGAAACAGAATCTCGCTGCAGGAACCTAGCACTCATTAGCAGCCTCGTCTGCACAGACCAATTGGCCCTACCTTCTCAAGCCAAAGAGCACCTCAGTTATAACTCCTAATTGCCTAAGTGATCTTCAAAACTCCCGGTCTTGCTTCTTTGGCTCTAACTATTCTTTAAGCAGGGGATAAATAAGGCAAGACCACTTTGTGGCGGTGGCACAGGAAAATAAATTGGCCAGGAGAAGAAGAAGCGACGAATGAAATGGAGTCCTGCACTTTGCCTTCAACCCCATGCTCTTTGAAACCAAATAAGAAATCAAATTGATCTATGACACTGGCTTTCAAATGTGGTCATGGCCCATGGGGAAAAGGTACGTTTTTGTATTGTGATCCAGTATTCACAAACATACACTCACACGCATATATAACCAAAGCAAAAGTTTGATGAAATAATACTGTTCTTACTACCTGTGGTGCATGTGGAAATTTCCCCACCTACTTTGTTATTATTATTATTTTTTTTTTTTTTGAGACAGAGTCTTGGCTCTGTCGCCCAGGCTAGAGTGCTGTGGCATCATCCAACTCCTGGGCTCAAGCGATCCTCCTGCCTCAGCCTCCCGAGTAGCTGGGACTACAGGCATGCGCCACCATGCCTGGCTAATTTTTTCTATATATTTTTAGTTGTCCAGATTTCTTTCTATTTTTAGTAGAGACGGGGGTCTCACTCTTGCTCAGGCTGGTCTCGAACTCCTGACCTCAAGCGATCCTCCTGCCTCGGCCTCCCAGAGTGCTGGGATTACAGGCGTGAGCCACCGCGCCCAGCCATGTTATTATTATTTTTTAATGAGGGCTGCAATGACCCGTGCCTGAGCCACGCTAATGCATGGCGAGGGGCGGGCCCGAGGTAACACAGGCCCGTAGGGGACCCGGCTGGGCGGGGGGAGCGACAGAAGAAAGACCCCTCGGGCCTCCCTGCGGCTTGGCATTTCCGTCAGTCTGGTTGTGAACGCAAACTCTTTTTCTCCTCTCAGGATGACAGCTGTAAAAGTCAGCAAAATTCCAAGGGAAATGTTTGTGTAAGTGCTTCTAAATTTCCTCTGCCTGGAACACAAATAAAAGGAATAGAAGTGACATTCATTCAGGACTGAAGTTGGCCGCGAGCAGCCAAGCTCTACTCTGGCCTGTACCCCAGGCCACAGCGAGGCAGATGCTAACGTGTTCTTTGAAACGTGTGTGTGTGTGTGTGTGTGTGTGTGTGTGTGTGTGTGTGTGTAAGGGGGTGGGAAGTAAGGATCCAGCTGTTACTACTGCTTGAAACACAAAAATTCCACCTCCCCTGGTGTGACTCCTGTCCCCTCTGGTATGACTACTGTCCCCTTTGTCCTTTCCTGATGACACTGAGGGCAAGGCCGTGCCAGCCCCACACCCATCACCCACGAGAGCCATTAGATGCAGGTGCACTCCCTGGCCAGCAGGGTGAATGGGGCAAAACCTGGAAAACATTTCATGTCACAAGCGGTTTCTGCCCCCCACCCCCCACCCCCGGTGGAGATGGGTGGGCCTCCAGGAAAGATAGTCCTTTGTTCTGTGAAGCTCTCGGGCCCAGTACAAATAGAAAAGCAGGGCCCACCCTTCACTCTTGGGGGAAACCCGGACACAGTGTCAGAGGGGGAAGTGAAGAGTCCTGTTTGATAATAGGAGAAGGGAGTATCTTTCCAGATAAAAACATTGGTCACGCATTGCAGCACTTAAAAAAGAGGGGGCTTGCTGTGTCTTTTATCAGAGCAGTGTCTCCCAGTCTCCCAGAAATATTGGGAGAGAAATGTTACTTTACTCTTTATAACTTTAGGCTAACTGGTGTTCCCAGAATTGCTGTTTGTTCTTTTGGAGCTCTCAACAGCAGTTTTTAGGCAATGTGGAGCTAGGACAAAGAAGAGACTGGAAGGCTGGCAGGCAGGTGGTCTGACGACCTGGATTTGACTGCCCCCTTCAGCTCTGATGGCCCACATGGTGGGACCACGTGTGACATCCTGTGGGGAGCGCTGCTGAGGGCAAGGCTGG
Source organism: Indri indri (assembly GCA_004363605.1). Taxonomy (NCBI): domain Eukaryota; kingdom Metazoa; phylum Chordata; class Mammalia; order Primates; family Indriidae; genus Indri; species Indri indri. The sequence continues at coordinate 7,038 of RJWJ010034887.1, read as the reverse complement.
CCACTGTCTGGAGAGTGATTTCCCATGTGGGGCTGGGGAGGTGAGCCTTAGACTGTGGGACGAGAGAAAAGTCCTCCCTGGGAGTTTAGTCTCAGAAACACAGCGAGGCCTTGGCATTCCCAGTGCACGTGGGTGGGGAAGGAAGTTAAGCCAGCCCAGCCGCCGGGAGCCCTGAGGGGGTTGGAGCCTAGGGCTTCTGCCAACAGCCACGTCCCCGCAGTAGTTGGATGGCCTACTTACTTCTCTTCCATTTTAACCAACCCTTTGGAAAAATCTCATTCACTTCCTAGGCTGGTGTTCTCCTCCAGGTGAGAGGGATTAAGAGGGAGGGCCTAATCATCTTTGGGCCTGAGGATCAAAGGGGAGAGAGTAGGGTCCCCTCCCTTGAGGTTGGGCTGTGGATGGGCGGAGAGAATCAGCAGCCAAGGACAGCTGTGCCCAGCAGACTCTGTCCTCTAGAGGGCAGCACTGTGGTGGCCTGACAAAGAGTCGGGTCGGCGTGACGGCTGTTGACCATCTTTTCGAAAACACCACAGGGGAACCTCTTGGAAAGAGCCAGAGATCAAGCTTCTGGGGAGATGACTATTATAAGTCGAGTACTTGTATGGAAAACATTTTTTTAAAGGAAAAATATGAACCTTTGTCTCTACATTTTCTGTCCCCATTCTTGAAAGAACCAATTCGTTCCTATTGGTTAGATAGAGCAAACACTATGTCCGGAAGCCTGGCTGCGGGCTACCACCTTGCTCACTGTATCTCCCCCTCCAGTCTCTATTCCTTGTGACACTTCTAAGACGTGCAGGTTTGATTCTCCCAGGAGAGCTACTGGTGTTCACCAGTATTCCCAGTTTTCCTCTCCTGGGCACATGGAGGAACCACACTTCCCCGTTTCAGTGATGTTAAGTGTGACCATGTGACTTTTTTGGCCAATGAAATGTGAGCAGCAATGTGTGTCACATCCAGCTGGAAGCATTTAAGAGTGATGCATGATTCTCCCAAACTCTCCTTCTCTCTTGCGGCAAACCCTAGAGCCTCATGTTTGGATAATGATGTCCTCAGATGGTGGATCCTTTGTCAGCCTGGGTCCGTGAGTGGCTACAATGAACCAGCATTGGACATGTAGCATGGGCAAAAAATAAACCTCAGTAAGCCACTGAAGTTTGCAGGTTGCTTGTTACCACAGCATACCATGGCCCATACTGACTGGTACACATAGTTTTACTTAGCAGAATTTATGGTACCTAATATTTCCCAAGGTACTAACTAGCCAATAATGGAGTGAGAGACTAAATAAACTCAAAATGGGAACTCTTCACTCCCTGTTCTCTCTTGAGAACTCCTAACAGCCACAAACACACCGGGAACTCATTCCAAGCAACTCTGGATCTGTTTGGCAGTAAGTAGCTCCCACGTTCCCAGAATTCTCCTGGGCTGGGGAGCTCTATAAAAATCTGTCTCCCCGGAGGCTATTTTAGTGTTGATACTTGTTCAAAAACATTCAGCCAAGCAAACGTTCATTAAAAAGCTGGCCATGTAACCACCCAGGCAGAACTGGAGCAGCACTTTGAGGCCGACTCTCATGAACCTGCTCCAGATGAAAGGAAGGACATTCCTCTCAAGGCAGCATCTTGTTCCTCAGTAACTCAGGCTGGTGGCTGCCGTGGACTTCCATGGTTACCCAAACGCAGAGATCTGGTCTCCTGGAGTCTCATGATGCTCGCTCAGTTACCATGGCCACAACACACGGTTTGAACAAACAATATTTCTGCCCTCATCTGATTCTCACACTTGAAAAATAAGACATTTAGAGAATCATTTTCACTTAGAGACATTAAAATCAATCAACAGATTGAGAGTTTTGAGTCTTGTGATTAAACAAAACAAGCCATAATATAGAAACCTAATTTTCTACCTACAAGAAAAAGAATTCTTAAAAATCATTTTGACATCTGTTAAAATTTCAATATAGAGTATATTTTAAATAACAGTATTCTATCAATGATAATGTTCCTGATTTTGATAATGGCATTGAGAATATCCTTGTTCATAGGAAATACATGCTGAGGTATTTAGGGCTGAAAGGTCATGATGTTTGCAACTAACAGTAAGAAATAATAATAATATGGAAAGAGAGAGAAAGCAAATATGGTAAAAATGGGAAACCTAGGCGAATAGCCAACGTATTTATTCTACTATTCTTGCAACTTTTCTGTAGGTTTGAAATTTTTCAAAGTAAAAAGTTTTAAAAAATCCTGCATGCTCCAGATCAGCAGTTTCTAATTCTTTAACTATAACCCACAATAAAATGTAAATTGTACATAGCAACTCAGTGCACACACACATACATACATACATAATTTGAACAAATGCATACAAATTACATAAAAAGTATCACAAAACAATACTCTTACAATATTACACGTGAGGTTCTGTGACTTTTCTATTCTCTATATTTTTTCAAATGCTGTTTTTTTAAAAATTTAAAACCCATTAAATTGAGTTGATGACCACTAATGGTCGAAACTTATTTGAACACTCCTGCCCTGGGTGGTACTTTTGGTAACATTTCTAATACCTAGCATTACGGACAGACACAGAAGGACTGCTGCCATGAAGAACTGACAGCTTGGTTGGTGCACCCTGCATCCGTGTGGGTTTTGAAAACCCATCTCTCCAAATACCAAGAGGAACTCAGGACATTTAAGAAGACTACAGATTTTCAGAATGTTGACAAATGCAGTCATCATTGCACACAGTGTAAAGAACAGCTTGAGTAGGTATTTAGCAGACATATGGCACTTTTCTTGACTTGACCACCTCATAGTCCGTCAGGAATCTGTGCCTGTTGTCACCAGCTCAGGATAGTTCTGCTGCATGGAAGAATGGCAGAGCCAGTGTTTGGAACTTAGCCTGCAAAGCCTAACCTTCCAGCCTAGGCCAAAGGGGCTGTTGATCCCGAGGCCAACAGAACAGTCAACCTCCATTCATTTCCACCGCAACCCTGAGAAAAGCTGATTTGTCTGGTCTCCTAGGTGGGATTTGGTAGCTCTGCCCTCAGGCATAGCCCACCCAGGGGCTAGGCACACTCTAGCAGTCAGGCCTAAGGGCATATCGTTGGCCAACTCCCAACCTGAGAAATCTCTAAATTCCCTTTCCCAGCTACTGGCTGCCTCCTTCCCTCTTGGCCATTGGCCCCAAAGTGTGCAGCCCATAATAATTTCCACACCTAATGGAATCATCCAAGCTGGAGACTCCCTGCCCTGCTAACATAGTATCTCTGTGTCTTCCAGACACTCTTCTGACAAAACACTAAGAAAAAAGAATTTCGTGGCCTCCTTCAGGGATTCACAATGTGTGTTAACATATGAAAGACACTGAAAAGTCCAGCAGGAGAGAAACCGGTTTAACCTTTTTTTTTTAATCTTAGGATTTTGCAAATTTATTTGTCCACAAACATGCCCCCCTCTTTTTCCCTACCCTGCCCTAAAGTTCCTTTGTGGCTAGGGCCATCCAGGGAATAACTGTGGAGTAAATGAAATGAATCTTTCTTTTAAACACTTCCCAACACATCTCAGACCCCAGGAACCAATGCCACCCGCTTGGGTCTAAGTGTCTCTCCCATATCCCTTCTCTCCTGTCCTGTCCACCTTCCTGAACCCTAGTGTCCCCGGGCCCCTGGAGGGGAGAAGGATGATTGTGGTAGAAAACAAAGGGCTTGGGTTTAATGTGTTACCCGCCGCAAGAATTGGCACACTTTTTAGTACTTAGCCACTGGAAGACTCTCTAATTCAGGCATTCAGGCACTTTCGCCTGGAAGATGGGGGAAGGGGAGGGTGTGAAGGAGCTTCAGATTCCCAGCCTTCCCACCCGAGGGTCCATGTTCTTTCTTGCTTCTCTTTTCCAACGGATGCCCGTGTAACAAAAGCAGAAATTCTCAACCTCCCCCTCTCCCTCAAATTGCAGTTCCCAGTGTTCCTCCTCCGCCTGGGGCCATCTCTGGAGGCAAACTGTTCCTTCCACACTCCAGTGGGATTTCCACCACTGGCCCCCACCACAGACAACCCCAAGTCCAGCTGACCAAACTCTCCCCCTCTGGCCAAGGCAGTTTGGGCCACCCCAATGTGGCAGGTTCAGTCTATCTGCAGGCCAAACACCACGTGCTGGGCCACGCGGAGCAGGAGACAAGAGGCAAGGAGAAACGCGGACTTGCTTCCAGAGCCTCCCATCCCACGGGAGGGAAGGCTGTCGGACAGGGAGGCATTGGCCAGCCCCACCGTGGTGTTGAACGCCTCCTCCACTGGGGCCCTCGGAGCCAGCAGCTTGGAAAGGAGGCTGCTGAACCTGCTCGCAGTGGTGGCCTCTGGCTCTTCGGACGGGCCTGGACTGGACACAGTGAAGTTCAGCTCTTCGGGGTCCACACAGAGGCCATCAGAGGAGCGCCCGAAAGCCACGTGGCTGAGGTCCAGGCCGGCCACGGAGCCCGGGGAGGCGCACGGCACGTCGGTGACGCGCCCGGAGCCCTCCATCCAGTCCTGCAGCCACTGCAGGCGGCAGTCGCAGCACCACGGGTTGCGGAAGAGGAAGAGGCGGCCCAAGAAGAAGCCGGGCTGGAAGGCGGCCCAGGCGAGCACTGTGAGGCGGTTGCTGTTGAGGTGCAGAGCGAGGAGGCCCGAGAGGTTCTGGAAGGCGCCCTCCTCCACAAAGGCGATGCTGTTGCGGTCCAGGTAGAGCAGCTCGAGCTCGGCCAGGTCGGCGAACCAGGCGCGCGCCACGCGGTCCAGCGCGTTGCCACCCAGGTTGAGCGTGCGCAGGCGGCGCAGGCCGCGGAAGGCGTCGGCCGGCAGCGCCGCCAGCAGGTTGTCGTTGAGCAGCAGGTGCTCCAGGACGCCGCAGTCACCGAAGGCGCCGGCGTGAACGGCGCGGACGCGGTTGGCCTGCAGGCTGAGCGAGCGCAGGCGCCGCAGGCCCTGCAGCGAGCTGGAGGCCACCGCCTCGATGCGGCTGCGCTCCAGGTGCGCATGCGTCAGGTTGGCCAGGCCGCGCAGCGCGCCCGGCACGCGGCGGAACAGGTTGTCGAAGGCGGCGAGCTCGCGCAGGGCCGGCAGCTCGGCCAGCAGGCGCTCCGGCACGCTGAAGAGGCGGCAGGCGGCCAGGTCGAGGCGGCGCAGGCGGCCCAGCGCGACGAAGGTGCGCGCGTGCAGGTAACGCAGGTCGCCGTTGTGCGCCAGGCGCAGCTCGGCCAGGCGCGACAGGCCCTTGAAGGCGCCGGGCGTGATGAAGGACAGGTTGTTGTGGCGCAGCGACAGGCGGCGCAGCGACGGCAGCGTGCCGAAGGCCCGCTCGCCAAGGAAGCGCAGGCCATTCCGGTCCAGGTCGATGGAGACCGCCTCGCACGGGAACTCGGCCGGCACCCGCTGGAGGCCCGCGCGGTCGCAGCGCACCGAGCAGCCGCGCTCCACGCTGCTGCAGGCGCAGGCGGCGGGGCAGGAGCGCGCGCAGGCGCTCGCGGCCCAGGCGCTGGGCAGGCGGAGGACCACCGCTGGGGGTGCGGGTTGGAAGTTGGGAAACAGGAGAAAAGACAAAAAAGGAGCAACAGTCAGCCAAAGGTCGCCCCAGGTAAAATCCTGCCTGCCTGGATAGCAGGATGTAGGCCCTCCAGGTCGCCCTGCATCCTACAAATGGCCTCTTCCCACCTGCTGGGCCTCAAGCGAGTTTCCCCACCTATGAGGCTTTCCAGCTGCCTTGGTCAGCAAAACCCAGCTGTAATCCCTGCATCTGAACCCCTTCTAAACTCCCTCCACCCTGTATCATCACTCGTGTGCTCCTAAGAATGCGGCCTAGAGGGTTTGTTGTCTGCATGCCTACCGGGATCTCAGAGGGTGTCACTGTGACCCACACTCTAGGCCTGCGCTACCCAATGCAGTAGCCACTAGCCATATGGGCTAATGAGCATTTGAAATGTGGCCAGCCGAAATCGAGATGTGCTATAAGTGTAGAAGACACACCAAAAAATAAGGAGGAGAAAAATTAGCCAAGCGTGGTGGCATGCACCTGTAGTCCCAGCTACTTCAGAAGCTGAGGCGGGAGGATCTTTGGAGCCCAGGAGTTCAAGGTTACAATCAGCTATGATCGTGCCACTGCGCCTCAGCTTGGGTGACAATGATTTTCATATTGATTCCATGTTGAAATGATTAATTTTAATGTGGCTACTTAGAATTTTAAACATGTGGCTTGTGTTAGATTTTTATTGGTGCTGCTATAGTCCCTCTCACCAGAAGAATTCAATTCCCGAAAACCCCCATTGATTAAATTCAGCCTCAAGGAGAAGGAAGAAATAAGGAGCAGGAGGCTGGGAATTTTAAAAAGCCTGTCAATCTTTTTTTTTTTTTCTTAACAGTCACTAAAATTAAGCCAAAAGGACAGCATACTAAATGAACTATCAATGACCTTGCACATCTCAAAAGAATTAATTATGGACAGTATGCAGTTAAGTTCCATTCATCACTGTGCTCTCTAGAAACTTTTCTACATCGTCATGGGAAGAAAGTTGCTCATAAATTAATTTTGTTCTGAGGATTTGAACGGAGGATCAGATAAAGACTTTAAAAGCCTACCCAGTAGGCTTGCCACCTGCAGCAAAGCGGAGTGTCATGGCCTGCTAACCTGTGGAAACCAGAGGTCCCAAGCCCAGTCTTGAGGACCAATGAAAAAGGCAGCATGGTAGGCGCACAATTTTTATATTCTGGCCATGAGCAGGTCCATCTGAAATTCCTGCAGAGGAACAAAGGGTACCCAGATGTAAACATGCCCACTGATTCATAGTTTCTACCCCTCCTCATCAGTACTCTCAAATTCCTTGCAGACACCCCTGGCCTGCCATTCACTCCTTCCCATCGTGGACACATTACCCTGCCTTGCCTACCCAAGTCCCTGCAGGAACCTGAAAGTGCAGCCACACAAGGGATGTGTTGAATACACTTTCTGCCACCTCTGTAGGTTTGCTCGGCTTCCAGTGTCTTTTCAGTCCACCTGTTGTGG
>RJWJ010034886.1:0-17005 GCA_004363605.1 Indri indri | reverse complement strand
CTCATAGAGTATCATTTGATCTTTTGGGTAGATGTCCAGTAATGGGATGAAGTACAGAGATTTTTTTGAAAAGGAGGCATATTTATTTTAAGTTAAATGAATGAGTCATTTTAAGTGTGTCACTTCAGTGGATGGATAATAATCAACAAGCGTTTAGGAAGGTCATAACGCAAGCAAATGCTGTTACTAAATTATATCAGCCATCTGATTTCAAGTGAATGACACAAACAAAAAGTAATAAGACATTCCACCAGCCAAATCATTTTCCTTGTTTTATAGTCAGTTCCTCGTTTCCTATAACTGAAAATAAAGTTCCTATAGGGTTTGTAAACTAATTAAACTGTGCTTATCATTATTTAACTTGATTTTTTTTAAAGCCTAATTGCATCTCTGAAAAAAAATCAATTTTTCACTCTGCTCAAGTTAAATTAACTGTGCTTGACTGGTTATATCTTCAGAAAAGCAAAACAAAGTTGAAAATTGTTGCTGCAATGATGAGAAAACCTCCTAATTTGTTTTGTCAGAGCTTTCACATTGTGCTAAAAGTAAAAAGTATAGTAATTGGCCTTCATTTCTCTAACAATTATTGCCAATTTCCTGTACAATTCTGTTTCAATATCTGATGCTTTAATAACACCAATTTAGAGAATTAAATTTTATTACTGTTTTTTCTTTTTGCTTAAACACACAGAGCCTTTGCAGAGAATTAAATTTTTAAAATGGAAAAAGAATTGTCAAATGTAGAATTCAGGCCAAAAGGGACAAGGTTTACAGTAAATAATAAATACGTTTGTGCCCTTTGTCCAAATTGCCTTCAGGAAAAACTAAGTTCTTTTAAATTTATATTATTATTAAATACTATAATATCTTATCTCCACAGTTTACATAGAACTTCTATATTCAACACTTTATTCCATCCACATGAGAATCCCAAAAGGTAATTTTTATTATTTTTATTTCAGAGAAGTTAATATGAATCAACAAGATAAATGCCCAATTTCCTTACCTTTTTTATTTTTTAGGTTTTATTTTATTTTTAATTAACAACCAATAATTGCTCATATTTATGGGATAAAATGTGATGTTTTGATACATGTATACATTGTGGGATGATCAAATCAGGCTGATATACATATTTATCACTTCGAATATTTATCATTCCTTTGTAGTGAGAACATTTAAAATTTACTCTTTCAGCTATTTTGAAATATATAAAACATTATTATTAACTATTGTCACCATGCTGTGCAATCGATCACCAGAACCTATTCCTCTTGTCTAATGAAAACTTTGTACCCTTTGACCAACATCTCTCTGTTCCTGTACACTCCACCCACCCCACCCAGCCTCCGGGCACCACCATTCTACTCTCTACTTCTATGGGTCTGACTTTTTTAGATTCCACATAACCCAGGTTATTTAATATTGTTCCTCCATGACCTTTTCTGCATTCTTCCGTTGCATTTTTATTAACAAGATCTTTCAAAAGTGTGCATCTGATAGAGTAATTTATTTTTAAAATCAAGATTATTTCATGCTTTTTTATAACTGGTAAAGGAACTAAATACAAAACTCAAGCTATGTATAGATTTTAATTCAATCACCTAAAATATAATTATTGAGTTTGGTCCCAGGCTATAGAATTAAAATATATAATTCTTCCTCCCAAAAATATAGTTGCAGTAAAAACAATTATGGAAAGAAATAATGGCAGTACAGGGGTAAAAGTAGTGATATTTGACACTTCTTGTTTTATTTTTATTGTGAAGGTACATCCTAAATCTTTCAAATGCGTGTTTTGGCTTGTGATTATCTTTCAATTTTTTTTAAAGCAATTTTTGTGGAACCATGGATAAGTCAAAAATTCATGTTATTTGCAAATATGAGTTCTGTCATGGAACCAGTGCCGCACAGACTGCTTGAAATATCAACAGAGTGTTTCAGAAGGATGTGGCCAATGAATGCACAGTACACTGATGGTTTGAGCAGTTCCGTTCTACTGATTTTAATCTTGGAAATGAACCATGTGGGTGACCTGAGACCAAGGTGGATAATGATGAGCTGAAAGATTAAACAGCATTGTTGGTGTGACATGTGGTCATTCAGCTGAATCCATCTCAACCTATGCATGAATTAGCAGCAAGCTTTGACATTACTATTCCAACAATATTGGACCATTTGAAACAAATAGGTAAGGTAAAGAACCTGGATAGATGGGTTCTGCATGAATTAAATGAGCATCCTCAGAGAAATCATCTGGAAGCTTACCTTTCTTTGCTGTCATGACATAAAGGTGAACCATTTCTACACCATATTGGTATGTGTGATGAAAAATGGATTCTTTTTGATAATCGCAAGCATTCAGCACAATGGCTGGATAAAGATGAAGTGTTGAAACAAGGTCCAAAACCAAACATTCATCAAAAAATCTAATGGTATCTGTTGGGTGGTCCAGCGCTGGTATTATCCACTACACCTTCATGAAACCTGGCCAATCTATTACAGCAGATGTCTACTGCAACCAATTGGATCAAATGATGAGGATATTTGCAATTAAGCAACTGAGGTTGGTAAATAGAGATAGGCCAATCCTCTTGCAAGACAATGCCCCACTGTATGTCACACAAACAATGCTGCTCAAGCTGCAGAAGCTGGACTTGGAAACTCTGCCATCCATCGTAGTCACCAGACCTTGCGCCAACTGACTACCACTTCTTCCAGGCTTTGGACCCCTTCTTGCAAGGAAAAATATTCAATTCTCAACAATCTGTGGAAAACGCCTTTCATGATTTCAGGGTTTTGGTTTTTTTTTTTAATAGAAAGGTAACTATTTCTACTTAAATTAACTATTTATTAATGTCTGAGGTGATTGGGGAACAAGCTTTATAATGGATAACACATTTAGCTAAACCAACGTTGCTTTCAATTAGCTATAAATTATCCAAAAAGTAGTGTAAGGTTCCTGCTACCATGTTATTTTAAGCTCAGGGGTAAGAAAAATGCAAATGAGGTCAAGGGCCAGAAAGACTCCTCTGGAAAAGGTTTGATTTCTTTCCATGAATAAAGATACAGAGTAGTCAATGAAATTGGAGTTCAGGACTAAGGAAGCAGTTAAAGTGTAAAGGTGATAATAGGTTAATGTACCTGCAATGGTGTCATTGAATTAAGTCAGAGTCGTAGTCCAAGGCACCAAAGAACTTAAAGTCTTTGAGAGTTACTTCCACAAGTTTCCCGACTCTAATAGTTGGCGGTCAGTGATGGAAATAAAGAGATATCTGAAGGCAGAAAGAAACGTCGAAAGTCTAGATTAGGAGTTCAAAGGAATTCCCCAAGGATAAAAGGGATCTGGTGCTTGGACCCAAAGTCTCTCCCAGAGTAAAACTGGAAGACTAGGCCAGGAATCATCACAGATCAGGAGACCTTCAGTGTAGTTTCTTCATTGTCTGAAACAAATGGAGGGAACTGCGGTGTGATACTAAGAGGCGCACAGCTCAGCATAGAGTTTATAGCATTTACTAATGTTGAAAATTTAACAAATTTTCAACATTAATGTTAAAAATGTTGAAAATCAGTAGTTCATTCCTTCTTATTGCTCAATAGTATTTCATAGTGTGCATAAACCATAATAGGTTTACCCATCCACCTGTCGATTGGCATTAGGATTATTCTCAATTTGATACAATTATGAACAAAGTTGTTAAAAAACATTTATGGGTAAATCTTTGTATGAACATATGTTGTTTTATTTTTTGTGAAAATATTAAGGTCTGGAATTTCTGTGTTATATTGTATGTGCATGTTTAACCTTATAAGAAATTAACAATTATCCCATGTTATACTCCCATCAGCAGTGTGTGAGTGCTCTAGTTGGTATACATACTTGACAAAACTTAGTACTTGACAAAACTTAGTATCACCAGTTATTATTTTAAACATTCTTGTGGGTGTGTAGTGGTATTTCATTTTTGTTATAATTTTTATTTCTCTGATGACTAATGATATTGAGCATCTTTTTACATGCTTATCAGTTCTTTGCATACCTATTTCATGATGTATCTATCAAAATCACGTGTATTTTTAAAATTGAGTTGTTTAAATATTAAGTTGCAGAGTTTTTAAAAATATTATGGTTACATGCCCTTTGTCAGATATATGTAGTGTGAATATTTTCTTTTAGTCTATGGTTTACCTTTTCATTTTCTTAACATTTTCATTTTGAATAACAGAGGTTTTTAATTTGGAGGATGTTCAATTAATTCATTTAATTTATAGTCAGTGCTCTTGGAATCCTATGTAAGAAATCTTCGCTAAATATGCTAAAGAATCAAATAAGGACAGAGCAAAGTGATTTTTCTAAGTACATTCCTTGTTGCCAATTCACAATGATTAGAGCCTTGATAGTGTAGCTATATATTCTAATTTGTCCAACATGGTCCTGGTTTAAGCTTGTTATCTCATCATATATCATAATTACTAATACTTCATTTTTTATTCCTGCAGGTTTCCTGGTTTACGTGGTAAAATGTAGGTCATTCTACCATCTTCCCTGGCTTTGCTGTCTCCCATATGTCTTCTGAGGGTGATATCATACCAAATATTTCTTTGGAAAAATATGTTGAATAAAAACTAAAATTCTGAACATGGGTTTTTGGAGTGTATGTAGCATGTGTGAATTTTGGAATGTGAAACAAAACATGTCGAGCATATGCTATATATGATTTATAAGGGTTTTCTTAAATGAGTGTATTGGAGTATTTTGGCACAGTTTTCAGAGATGGGCCTTTCTTGCTGCTACACTAAAGTCAACCTAACTATGTGTGTATTTACAAGGAGAAGAAAGAGGGGATTTGAAAAGACTTTTCATGGTAAGGTCCAAAAGATATCCACATCCTCATCCCCAGAAACTGTGAATGTTACTTACAAGGCAAAAGGGATTTTGCAGATGTGATTAAGTTAAGGATCTGGAGATGGGGATATTATCAAGGAATATATATGTCAGTCCTTGATATAATCACAAGTATCCTTACAAAAGGTAGGCAGAGGAAATTTGACTACACAAGAGAAAGCAGAATATGTGAGAAAGGTAACCAGAGGCTGGAGTGGTGACAAGAATGGGTCATAAGACAAGAAATGCAGGTGGCTCCCAGAAGCCAGAAAAGGTAAAGAAATGAAGTGCTTCCTAGAGCTTCCAGAAGAAACCAAGGCTGCTAAGAGCTTGGCTTTAGCCCATTGAAAGTGATTTTGGACTGCGCATTCAGAAATGTAAGATAGTTAAATTGTGTTGTTTTATAAAACAAAATTGGTGGTAATTTTTTATAGCGGTCATAGGAAATTAATACACTATTTTCTTATTTGCTGTGCATAATTTAAACCTGTTATATCAAACAATTCCCACAGAAAGGCTACAAAGTCAATGTCATTACCTCTTATTAAAGAAGATTCATAAGTTTAGAAGTAAAACGACACAGTAAGCCTCAGCACTTATTGTCACATCTTGAGCCTCAAAAATCAAGAAAGGTACAAAAAACACTTAAACCAAGATGACTAGAAATATACCAGAAGTTAAAACCAAGCAGATCTAATGGGACACGAGCTCTAATTCTAGTGCTCAATGTGTAGATGAGCACAAGCTCTGAGTTGGAACTTGTAGGGACCACTTCAACAAACGGTTGTGAAAGCAAGTTAATAGAAGTGTATGATTTAATAATTAATAAATGTGCTTTGGCTGGAATGTATTAATATAATCACAGAATATCAGCCACTTATTTTTAAACAGAAAAGCTTGATTACTTTACTCATATACTTCTACCCAAAGAATACAGCTTTTAGGTATCCAAAGAGGACAATGGAATTTCAGGGGTGGTCATCCCCTTTCTAATTAAAGACTTTATTAAGGTCGGTATTAAATTATAAACTTTTTATAACAAAAATAAATTTTTTTTTTAAATTTCAGAATATTATGGGGGTACAAATGTTTAAGTTACATATATTGCATTTGCACCGCCTGAGTGGGAGCTACAAGCATGTCCATCTCAGACCGTGCACAGCGCACCCACTGGGTGTCAACTTACCTATCCCCTTTCCTCCCCCCTGCCCAATCCCTGATGAATGTTACTTCCATATGCGCACATAAAGTGTTGATCGATTAGTACCAATTTGATGGTGAGTACATGTGGTGCTTGTTTTTCCATTCTTCATATACTTCACTTAGTAGAATGGGCTCCAGCTCCATCCAGGATAATGCAAGAAGTGCTAGATCGCCATCGTTTTTTGCGGTTGAGTAGTACTCCACGGTATACACATACCACATTTTATTAATCCACTCATGTATTGATGGGCACTCGAGTTGTTTCCACATCTTTGCAATTGTGAATTGCGTTGCTATAAACATTATAGTGCAGATGTCTTTATTATAGAATGTCTTTTCTTCCTTCAGGTAGATGCCCAGTACTGGGATTGCTGGATCAAATGATAGTTCTACTTTTAGCCCTTTGAGGTATCTCCATATTACTTTCCATAGAGGTTGTACTAGTTTGCAGTCCCACCAGCAGTCTATGAGTGTTCCTGACTCTCCACATCCACACCAACATTTGTTTTTTTGGGTCTTTTTTTTTTTTTTTTTTGAGGCAGAGTCTCATTCTGTTGCCCTGGCTAGAGTGCCATGGTGTCAGCCTAGCTCACAGCAACCTCAAACTCCTGGGCTCAGGCGATCCTTCTGCCTCAGCCTCCCGAGTATCTGGGACTACAGACATGAGCCACCATGCCCGGCTAATTTTTTCTATATATATATTTTTAGTTGTCCAGATCATTTCTTTCTACTTTTTAGTAGAGACAGGGTCTTGCTCTTGCTCAGGCTGCTCTTGAACTCCTGACCTTGAGCAATCCACCCGCCTCAGCCTCCCGGAGTGCTAGGATTACAGGCATGAGCCACCACGCCCAGCCATTTTGGGACTTTTTGATAAAAGCTATTCTCACTGGAATTAGGTGATATTTCATTGTGGTTTTGATTTGCATTTCCCTGATGATTAGAGATGTTGAGCATTTTTTCATATGTTTCTTGGCCATTGATAATAGATATTTTATATATTGTATGTCGAACGCAAAATAAGTTTCATGAAAAAAGTATTTTAAACAATACTCGATACTCCACATTATACCTGAAAGTGTGTACAAGTTGACAATATGAAGAAATTCTATCACATACATATGAAGACCAGCTCCCTGGTCTATAGTCATGTCTTGCATATACAACAGAGTAACTGTGACTTCATAGTTTCAGGCACATGAAAAGTGGAAAATATTTGTTAAAATACCAGGAATCTTTCAGGGTACCAAATAAACCTTTGGAGATGTGTCCAATAATATTTCAAAAATATATATATCACAAGCAGTAATTGAATTACTTTCCAATTGTTGACAAGCCATTTACAAGAGACAGCACACTAGAAAGCAAGGAGTTGGAATCTCATGTTTGCTGTATCTATGTGAATGGTGGCTCTGGAGGTGTGTGGTACAAAGCTTATGCCACTATACATGGTGGTCTTTCCTGGTTTCTCCTGAGCAAAGTATCGAAGCTCTTCGTGCCTCAGCTTCCTCTGCAAAATGGAGATTAAAACAGCCCCTCTATCATGGGGTTGTAATGAAGAATAAGATAATTTATATGTGTAAAGCACTTAAAATACAACCTTGGAACGCAATAAGCACTATGTGTAGATTTCTATTATTATGTTGAATTAAATAACATAAAACAATATATTTAATGGTATGACAAATTACAATTTTCCATTTTCCTAAATTCTGAAATGTTAATATTAGATGCTTTACAACTTCAACCACGGTATTTAATTTTTTTCAAAAAACCTTACAGATTTTCAGATGCTCCTTTTTTAAAAAAAATAATAGATAAAATTTTATGTATTTATCATGTACAACACGATGTTTTGAAATATATGCACCTTGTGAAATGGTTAATTCTAGCTAATTAACAAATGTATGACCTCACATAGTTATCGATTTGGTGAGAGCACTTAATATCCACTGTACATTTTTCAAAAATATAATATATTGTCATTAACTATAGTCACCATGCTGTACAATAAATCTCTTGAAAGTATGTCTCCTATCTAATTGTAATTATGTATCTTTTGACCAACCTCTCTCTATTCCCCTCTACCTCCTAACCACCCCAGCCTCTGGGTAACCACCATTCTACGCTCTACTTCCGTGAGATCAACTTTTTTTAGCTTCTGCATATAATTGAGATCATGAAGCGAGATCATCTTTATGCTTGGCTTATTTCAGGTAACATAATGTCTTTTGGGTCCATCCACGTTGTTGCAAATGACAGTATTTTGTTCCTTTCTATGGCTGACTAGTGTTCCATTGCATATTTATACCACATTTTCTTTATTCATTCATCCACTGATGAACACTTAGGTTGGTTCCATATCTTGGCTACTGTGAATAGTGCTGCAATAAACATGTGAGTGAAGATACCTCTTCCATATAATGATTTTATTTTGTTTGGATATATACCCAGCAGCTCTTTTTAATAACGCATTTCTCTCATATTCAGTATTAATATGCCTTCAGTATTTGATGTTCTGCTAAAAGTATTTCATTAGGAAAACTCATGTAATATTAATATACTTATAACCAGAGTTAAGTAACTATAATTTCTTTAACTATGACTCATTCTATATTTATGTGGTGAGGGCAGTAGTGATTTATTTTTCTTCTCTCCCGAGGGTGTAAAATGGAAAGAAAGAGAGTATTGTTCTTCATTTAGGGATCACTCTTCCCTCTCCTTTGTCTTAGCAATAGCAAATATCTGCTTTAGATTGATATCGTCAGATGAAATCAATGCTTTAAATAAAATGAGCTTGGTTCTTTTCACACCTAGATAACATATTTCCACACTAATCAAGGCCACATAAATTGATTCGTCTGAGAGTGAAATATGAGATTTGCAGAACTCAAATAAATATTCCTATAGAATATTATGGAATGTTCATTTCATGAAAATCATTTTTGAGGCAGAGACTTTACTAAAACCAAAACCAAATAATCTTAGGAATGAAAATGTGATATAATTCATAAATTTCTCACTCCTGCTCCTGAACTCAGTCAAACATTTCTAGTTCAAATCATGTCAGTAGGCTAATTTTCTCATGGAACCTATCTCTCCTCTCAAAGTCCAAAATCTACTTCCTGAAGGGAAGAGTAAAAATCAGATTATGCTATAAAAGTATCAGATGTGCAAATATAAAGAAAGAGAAAATGGGAAACAGGAGAATATTCACAGAAATGAAAGGAAGGGTAGAAAGTTATCCTGGCCCCCTCTTTTCAACTAACCAATCTCCTCTGATCCATGAATTTTGATGTATGAGAGAAATAAGAAAGCAAAGTTGGCATTTTACCCCTCACTGCTACACATGACGTGCCAATTACTCTAAGCCTATCATCCTTCCCTGGCCTAATGATATATTGGCTCTAAGAACAGAAGCATATAATTTCAATGTTATAGCTTTGTTTCAGGAACAAAGTATGTTCAGAGAATACCAAGAACACTTTAATAGGCCTTACTTCTTATTTTTTTGGCAAAGGAGAACACTTGTTAAAAAGAACAAGCAAGATTACATGTAAGAAAAATGTTTAAGTAAACTGTAAGCAAAAACATAACTTTATAACTTCTTGATGTTCAAAAACCCTGTTCATATCAATACTTTCTAAAAATATTTTTCCTAAGGAGCAGTTTTTTTAATATATAGGAAGAAATGACACAGCATTGACAGTTTTGTGCATTTACCAGCAGAAAACGGCAACTT
Source organism: Indri indri (assembly GCA_004363605.1). Taxonomy (NCBI): domain Eukaryota; kingdom Metazoa; phylum Chordata; class Mammalia; order Primates; family Indriidae; genus Indri; species Indri indri. Next base: position 7,178 of record RJWJ010034886.1, on the reverse strand, counting down.
TAAGTACCTTCCCAATTGATGCAATTACAAAACCAAACATTTTCCTATTTTGTTTTCATTTATAAAGAAACTGCAGTATATACTATAAGCCTTAATGAAAGGGCAAGGACTGGGAGTCACCTGCCTGAAATAAAAATAAAGTATCAACAGTATAAGCTGTCAACCCAATTTTCTGCTACAATCAGAGAAATGAAGAAAAAGATTCAGTAAATAAAGCTCTTCTAATCAAAGTGCTAGAAATTTGTGGATTTTCTGAAATTCACAGATATCTGTCTTTTCAGAACACCAACAATCTAAAGGTATTATGCCAAAGGAACTGTACTAGTTTTAGGGTTCTCCTGAGAAATAGAACCAGTAGGATACATATATATGAGGAGATTATGTGAATTGGCTCACATGATTATGGAGGCTGAGAAGTCCCATGATGCATCATCTGCACCCTGGAGAACCAAGAAAGCTCTTGGTATAATGCAGCCTGAGTCTGAAGGCCTGAGAATGGATGGGGAGGGGGTGGAAGGGAGTGTAAGTCCTGGAGTCCAAAGGCCAAATAACCAGGACCTCGATGTCTGAGGACAGGAGAAGATGGATGCCCTAGCTCAAGAAGAGAGAGCCAATTCAGCTTTTCTCCACCTTTTTGTTCTACTTGGGCCTTCAATGGATTGGATGGTCCCTAAGCAGTGCTATCACCATTGGAAGACAGCAGGTGAAGGTGATCTTTACTCAGTCTGCTGACTCGAACGCTAACCTCTTCCAGAAGCCTCTTCACAGACACACCCAGAAATAATATCTGCCAGCTATCAGGCCATCCCTTAGCCCAGTCAAGTAGACACACACAATTAACTATCACAAGAATTATAAGCTTTTTCTTTTTAATTGTGTGAAACATCATCAAAAAAGAAAGGAAGTGGATAAATCAAGGCACATTTTGAGTCATGCTAGATGCCCTCATGAAAATTTGCCTATATTAAAATACAGCTGTGTCCAAAGTCAAAATATTCAGATAAAATTTTCAGAATGTAAAGGAATCTATTAACTTCATATAAAGGAAATCTTTTTCTTTTAATTCCTTTGTCTTAGGAAAAAAATTGCTTCCACAACAAAAGAAAAAATAGATAAATCAAACAATATCAAAAAATGTTTTACTTGTGTATTAAAAATTGGGCACATACAACGGAATGAAGAAACAACCCATTGAATGGGATAAAATATTTGTAAATCGTATATCTGATAAGAGGTTAATATCCAGAGTATATAATGAAGCCTTACAACTCAGTAACAAACAAAAACCCAATAACCTAATTAAAAATGGGAGAAGAACTTGAATAGACATTTCTTCAAAAAAAGATATCAACTGGCCAAAAAGCACACAAAAAGATGTTCAACATCACTAATCATTAGAGAAATGCAAATCAAACCAATAATGAGAAACCACTTCATACAGAATATGATGACTATTATTAAAAACAATAGAAAATAGTCAGGTACGGTGGCATGCACGTGCACTCCCAGCTACTTCGGAGGATGAGGCAGGAGGATTATTTGAACCCAGTAGTTTGAGTCCAGCCTGAGCAACATAGCAAGAACTCTAACTTAAAAAAAAAGAAGAAATTAAATAATGTGTCAAAAGAATAGGGAGCATTTGGAACCCTTGTGCACTGCCAGTGAGAATGTACAATAGGGCAACCACTATGAGAAACAGTATGGAGGCTCCTCAGTAAATCAAAAGTAGAGTTACTATATTTTCCAGCAATTCCACTTCTGGGTATGTATCCAAAAAAGTTGAAAGCAGGGACTCCAATAGATATTTATATACCCATGTTGATAGAAGCATTATTCACAATAGCCAAAAGGTGGAAACAACTCAAATGTCCATTGCTAGATTACTAGATTACCACGATACAGACTATATATGCAAATAAAATATTATTCAGCCTTTAAAAGTAATAAATTTAGATATATTCTATAGCAACGTGGATGGTCCTTAAAGGCACTATGCTGAAATAAGCCAATCACAAAGGACAAATGCTGTATGATTCCACTTATGTGAGGTATCTAGAGTAGTCAATTTCATAGAGACAGAAAGTAGAACAGTTATTGTCTGGGATGGCAAAGGGAGAAATGGGGAGTTATTATTTAAGAGGTTCAGAGTTTCAGTTTTGCAAGATAAAAAAAAAAAGTCTAGAGACTTTGGTGGTGATGGTTACAGAACAATTGTGAATGAAGTTAATACCACTGAATTGTACACTTAAAAATGGTTAAAATTATAAACTTCATGTTATGTATATTTTACCATAATTAAAAGTTTTAAAATATGTATATTTTACAATTTAAAATTTAAAATATGTATATTTTAGCAATTTAAGCATTCTGTTTTTAGTAATAAGGCAGATTTGGCTATTTGGATTAGTTTTCCTTTTGAATCAATAAAAAGTACTGAATGACAAAAATTAATCATACTAAAAGCATCACAAAGTTGATGTTACTAGCATTAACTGACTCTTTCTCTGAGAGGGTTACACACAGCCCTGCTGTCTTGATGGCAGATAAATCCATGTGACTTGATTTAGGCAATAAAAGATGAGCAGAAAGACGACGTAGGAACTCACCTGTCTCTCTTCAACAAGAAAGGCAGTTCGCATATAGAACTTACTTCTTAAGTCTGCATACCAGAACGAAGAAGACACATAAAACAGGATTGTGTCTAGCCTGTAGCTGGCATGTAATGCAAATGAGAAATGAGCTGTTATTGTTGTAAGATAGGGACATTTGGTTTATCTATTATAATGCTTTCAGATAAACTAGTAAAAGCTGACTTGATGGCCTTATTAGACACTGGGAATAGAATCCAAAATTCAGAGCCTGTTTCCAACGCGAGATTGCTGACGGAATAACCTCTCCACTTAAACTGTGGAGCCCAGGAGATGTACCTTCAACATAAAGATAACCGAGAAGCAAACTATCCACCCTTGCCTCCATCTAATATAAGGAAATTTGCCTTAGCACTGAGCAGAGCAAGACATCAAAAATTTAAAAACAAAATAAAACTTATATTACCTCTGTGGATTCGAAAATCTTTTAGCTTATAGAGGTTCTAAATTGATAGTGACCACTAGATGCCTAGCAGAAGCAAAAACACATCATCTCTGGAGTAACCCACTTTGATTGCAAACCTCAGAGAAGTCAGCATTAATTTTAAAAGGAAAATGATAAACTCATACTCAAAGGTAATTCAGCATACAAGAAAGAAAGATGCCATGCTTTAAACTGGCAGAAAGAAAACAGAAACAGACTTGAAAAGACTTCAATACTAAAATGCATCAGCTATATATTAAACAGTAAAAGTGATTACTATGTAAAACATTTAAAAGACAAACTCAAAAGTATCCATGGAGAACAGAAAATTATCTTTTAAAAAGTAATATATGTGTGTGTGTACAATTCTGATCAAGATGGAGAAACAAGGATTAGAGTTACACCACTAAAAAAAAAAAAAAACTGAATAAAGCAAAATGTATAAAATAATTTCACTCAAGACATGGGACATCATACAAGGAATAACTATGATCCCCCAGGCCAGGAAGCAAATAAGGTGAGCCTTATGACAGCTGCAGTGTCCCCCATGAGTGTTCAGGTGAGTATTGCTGAGCATGTGTGTATGAAGAAAGTACCTGAGATCAGAGAGACAGCCATCCAAAAAAATATATTTTTTATATATTTTTACATATATATATATATATATATATATATATATATATATATATATATATATATAAATCCATAATGCCTGAAACACACAGGTCTGGCTATAACACCTTCTTCTAATAGCCAGAGAAGAAAATCTCATAATTACAAGAGCATCAACTACAATAGTAAAAATGGTCTTATCTCAGCAATAAAAAAGTTAACCCTAGACTAAACATAGGTCTGGTCTTACCTAACCAAGCCCAAAAGCAAGACTCAAAAAAAGCAAACTCTTTGCAACTAATTTGACCATGTCCCAGAATAAATCTCAAAAATATTTATAGGGATACAAAAATTCCAGCACATAGCAAGATAAAATTCCTAACATCTGGCACTCAAAAAAAAAAAAAACTTAGGAAGACAGGTAAGTGGGAAAATATAGCCCACAATGAGGAGAAAAATAACAGACAGGATAGAATTAGTAGACAAGGAGATTAAACCAATATTAGAATTGTATTCCAAATGTTCAAAAAGTAGAGAAAATACTACACATATTAATTCAAGACATGAAGGAATAAAAAACCCCAAACTAAATTTCTAGAGATAAAAGATACTGTGGCTGAAATGGAAAAATGCACTGGATGGTATTAAAGGCAGATTAGACATTGTAAAAGAAAAGATTAATGTACTCGAAGATATAGCAATAGAAACCAGCCAAAATAAAAATAGGAATTTAAAAAGATACATATGAAAAAAAAAATGGATCCTCATGAACTTTGGGACAATTTCAAGTAGATACACATATTTATAATTAGAATCCCTCAAGAATGGGAAATGAGTGGGAGTGAGAAAGACCAAACAATTTGAAAAAATAATAACCCAAGATTTTCTAAATTTAATGAAAATTTTAAACCTGTGAATCCAAGAAGTTCAGCAAACGCTAGCACAAGAAATAGAAAGAAAACAATGCCAAGGCTCATGATAATCTCATTTCTTAAAACCAATGTTAAAGAGAAAAATCTTAAAAACAGCCAGGGAAAGAAAATACATTACATAGAGAAGAGCAAGGATAAGGCTGAAAGCAGATTTCTTATCCAAAAATGCAAACACTGCAACAATATTTTAAAGTATTGGAAGAAAAAAAGTAACTTACAGTAATTCATGGTTTTAAATACATTTTAAAATAAAAGCAAAATAAATTTTTAGACATACATAAGTTGGAAATATTCATCACCAGCAGAAATTTATGTCTGTTGAAGAAAATCCTCAGGCAAAAGAAAAATAATACAAAATGGAAATCTGGATTTGCATAACAGAAATGGTAACTACATGAGTGAATTTAAAATATTTTTATTCCTTAAATCTCTTTAAATATAATTGACTTTAAAGCAAAAATAATGACAATGTATTATGGAATTTATAATGTATGTAGAATTTAAATGTATAACAATAGTACAAAAGCTAGGAGAAAAAAACAAAAGTACATTGTTACAAAGATCACATACTATATGTGAAACAGTATGATATGTAAGGCAGACTATAATAATTTAAATATAGATACTACAAATGGCTAAAGTAACCACTAAAAAACACCACAAAGAGCTGTACTCAAACAATGAAAAAGAGGAAAGAAGAGAACAGAAAAAAGATACAGAGCAAACAGGTAGAAAACAAATAGTGAGATGATTTATTTGAACACAACTATATCAATAATCGTATTAACTGTAAATTGTATGAGCACACTAAAAAACATGCCATATTGATATTAATAAAAGTAAAGAGATTGTAGCTATTAAGGTCAGCTAAAATAGATCTCAGTACAAAGAATACTATTATGGATAAAGATTTTTATTTCACAGTGATGAATGGGTCAATTTATCAAGAGGACATAACAATCCTAAATGTTTATGCACCTAATAACACAGCTTCAAAATATCTAAAGCATAAACTGATAGAAGTGCAAGAAAATACAGATATATCCAATACAGATAATTGAAAATTTGAACATCCCACTCTGAATACCTAATAGAACAATTGGACAAAAAATTAGTAAAGACACAGAAAATTTTAGCAACACTATCAATTAACTTGTGGTCAATGATATTCATAGAACACTCCACCTAACAACAGCAGAATACACATAAATTTACATACACACTGAACATGCTGTAAGCCATAACAGAAATCTCAATAAATCTGTAAAAATTAGGTTCACACAAAGTATTTTCTCTGACCATAATGGAATTATACTAAAAATTGATAACAGAAGAATGTCTTGAAAACTCCCCAGTGTTTGGAAGCCAAATAACACACTTCTAAATAAAGGAGAAATCAAAAGAGGAATTAGAAAGTATTTTGTACTTATTGAACATAAAAATACAACACATAAAAATTTATGGTATGTAATTAAAGCAGTGTTGGAGGAGAAATCTACAGTAATTAACACTTATATTATAAAAGAAGAAAATTCTCACATCAATAACCTCAGCTTTCCCCTCATGAAACTAGAAAATAAGATAACATTAAGGATAGAGTAAGTATAAAAAAGAAAATAATAAAGCTGAAAGTAAAAATCAATAAAATAGAAACAAAAACAAAAGAAATATCAATGAAGTAAAAATGTGAATTTTGCAAAGAAATTGATAAAACTCTAGGGAAAAAAATGAGAGAGAGAGAGAAGACAGAAATTACCAAGGTCAAGAATGAAACAAAAACTGATGGACGTGCAAGGAGATATATATAGACACATACACAATTGCAATTGGATATTTGAATACCACTTTCCCAGTAACTGCTAGAACAGGCAGACAGAAAATAAGTAAGGACGTAAGTGACATCACTACGCTTTCTACAGGCTTTGAAAGAACAATCAGGGAGTGTTACGAACAACTGTATTCCAATAAATTTGACAAACTAAATTAAATGAAAACATTTCTTGGACAAAGCTTACTCAAAAATAAATAGGTAAACCTGAATAGCCCTATTAAAGAAATTGGGCAGGGCATGGTGGCTAATGCCTGTAATCCCAGCACTTTGGAAGGGCAAGGCAGGAGGATCCACTTGAGGCCAGAAGTTTGAGACCAGCCTGGGCAACATTGCCAGACCCTGTCTCTACAAAACAGAAAAAATTAACAAGGTACTGTCCTGCACACCAGGAGGCTGGGGCAGAGGATTGCTTGAGCCCAGGAATTTGAGGTTATAGTGAGCTATGATCGGGCCCCTGCATAGCAGCTTGGGCAACAGAGCAAGACTCTGTCAATAAGTAAATAACTAAATAAATAATTGAATTTGTAGTCAGTGATCTTCCTTCCAAAAAATAAAAATAAAGACCCTCCTCTCCCCCGCCTCCACAAGCCAAGAGACCTTTACTGGGAATTCTATTAAGCATTAAAGTAAGAAATAATACCAATTATTATAAACTTTCAGAAAAACAAAAAGGAGGAAACACTTGCTTCTTCATTTTATGAGACTAATACTACTCTGATACCAAAATCAGA
>RJWJ010034885.1:0-16993 GCA_004363605.1 Indri indri | reverse complement strand
ATGTGTAACTTCTGGTGGCTCAGATTTCCAGGGTTAACGTGAGAACAAGCCACAAAGCCGACACTCACAGGCAGAGGGGAGGAAAGGCAGCGGACCGGCGGTAGCAGTGCCAGGCAGCTCCTTCCACCCTAGGCAAGCTGACCCTTCTTCACGCCTTTCTCCACAGCCTCCAAACCACCAACCACAGCTAATCACTGCCCCTCCACTCGGGCACAAAGTAAATAAATGAACCTCACTGAGGAGCCAACGGTCTTCTGGGGAAAAATGAATCACCTCCAGCCGGGTCGCAAATGCCACCCAGGACGGTCTGTAGAGAGAAGTCTACTGGTCCGAGGCCAAAGGAGAAGCACAGGGAAACGGCTGCGTGTGCGTCCCGTGGCGTTCGGCTGCCTGTGTCCTTTATCCTCAGATGATGCCCTTCCGCACGTTGGGGGGTTAAAGCATGCTTTCTTTTATGAAATAATGGTGGTGGTAAATGGCAATCGCTATTTTTCACTTACTTTTTAAATTTTATGTCCTTAACTTAGCAAAATTAAAAGTTTGCAACCTTGGGCCAGGCACGGTGGCTCACGCCTGTAATCCTAACACTCTGGGAGGCCAAGGCGGGAGGATAGCTTGAGCTTTGAGGTTGGAGACCAGCTCCTAACTGATCTGAGTGAGAATGAGACCCCATCTCTACTAAAAATAGAAAAATTAGCCGGGCGTAGTGGCAAGCTCCTGTAGTCCCAGCTCCTCAGGAGGCTGAGGCAGGAGGATCGCTTGAGCCCAGGAGTTTGAGGTTGCTGTGAGCTAGGCTGAAGCCATGGCACTCTAGCCCGGGCAACAGAGAGAGACTCCATCTCAAAAAAAAAAAAAAAAAAGTTGGCAACCTTAATTGGTCCCTGGAATTCTTTATGAAATTTTACAGGCCTGTGAAATCCCAATGTCTAGGAACCTCTGAGCTCTGCACAGGGAGGTCAGGCAGGCAGAGGGGAGGATGTGGGAGGAGGTGATACAGGGATGAGCAGGGAAGGAGGAGCGGAGTGCCCCAGATGGATGGCACAAGGAACATCCTCCAAGGTGCTGGCCAGGACGGTGCAGTGGAGAGAAAGAGACGCGTGCGGGAGGCCAGGTGTGAGGGAGGGGTGGCAGGGCCCGGAAGCCCCTCTGCGCCAGGCTCAGGAGCTCGGGCTTCACCTGGAAAACCATGAGGAGGCGTGGCTGTCGGCAGGAGTGACAGAGGCAGGCCTGTGATCCAGAAAGATGCCTATAGCAGTGGCGTGGAGGACGCAGGGTGTGTACTCGGCAACGGCAGGAGATCGGTTAGGAATGCTGCGGGTAAGAGTCCCTTGAGATGTGACAAAAGCCTGAACTAAGATGTTCGAGATGTCTGTCACGACGTCGAGGCTCCTGGCTCGGGCAGCAGGGCGGTTTAGGAGGAGTGGGAACGCGCTGGGTTCGGGTCGTGCCGACCGAGTTATGTGGCGCAGGAGGGAGGACCCGGGCAGAAGTCTGGGCCGAGGGAAGATAGGAATCCAGAGCTCAAGAGGTCGGCTCGGCAGGATTCACGGGTGAAAAATAGTCACGCTGGCATTTACTACACACTCATCCTGTTCCAGGCTCTGCGCTAACTCTTCCCCATCTTGTTGAAACCTCACCGCCCTATGGGGCAGGGGTTTTGGTTTTGGGGGGGTTTTGAAGCAGGCGTTATTATTCCCACTTGACAGATAAGCAGTCCGCGGCCATACCACCCTAAACGCACCCAATCTCATCTGATCTTGGAAGCTAAGCAGGGTCGGGCCTGGTGAGTACTTGGATGGGAGACAAATAAGCAAACTGAGGCTCAGATAGGTACTTCCTGAAGGTCATGCTAGTATGGGGCAGGCCAGGGACTAGGTCCAAGGCTGTCTGACTCCAGAGCTAGTGCCCCATACAAAGTGGTACAAAGTGGGAGGTGACACAGTGGAGGCGGGCGGGGCCCCCAGTGGAATGGGAAGTTCAAGGAAGCTGCAGAAAACAGTGGATGTCATATGGAGGAGTGAACACAGCAAGACCGCTCCAGAAATGTGTGACCAAGGCTCTTTAACCACAAAACGTCCCACTTGGGGGTGCTGAGGAGAGGAACAAAGCAAACTCCTCCAGAATGGATGGCTGAAGGGTTTGAGAAGATAATACGGAGCTGCAGGGACCTGGGCCAGGGGACCTCCCCCTTCCCTACCTGGAGCGTCCCAGCCCTGGCTTGAGGGCACCCACTCAGGTGCAAATGCAAACCTCTAGCACCTCCTCCAACCAGTATAATTCCATTCTTGGGGAATACCAGAGGAAGTTAAAAGGATTATTTATATGGAGTAAAAAACAACCCCCTTATGCCTAATGGGCTTTTCCCAGGCACTTCGTCCCTTGCTCTCTTTGCAAAGGGGTTATCAGGGGCCCCCAGACTCAATGGCAGCACAGTCGGGGAGAACTCCCACCAGGAGAGGATAAGTTCAGGAGAACTTCCACTAGGGAGAAAGCTGCCCTGCACAGGTAACCTCTGCTTCTTACAGGCACCAGCCTGTCTTTCCTGCCCTGCACAATTTCAATGAACCACTGCCGCAGTTGCCAACAACAGTGACCTGGCCTTGCTGGCCAAAGCGGGGACCCCAGGATGGTGCGACTCTGGGCTCCTGCCTTCAAACAGAAGGCTGTGCCAGGGCCACTGTCTGGGTGCGGGCCAGGCCCCAGACTCCAGGGGCAGCACCTGCTGAAGTCCGGGCCCCCAAAACCCTCTCCATAACCCTTCACCCGACTCCTACCAGGGGCCCACTGAGGCTGGCCTCCACCTGGCCCACTCGGACCTCCCATGCACACACCTGTGCCCCAGCCTCACTGCGCAGCCCCCATCACCCCGCCTTGCACAGCGCCATGCCTCTGCACCTGCTGTTCCCTCAGCCCGCAATCCCCATTTTCTATCTGGGGCACTCCTACACATCCTTCGAGACACAACTCAGTTGTCACCTCCTCCATGAAGCTTTTCCTGCTTTCTCTAAACCGTCCCAACGAACCGTCTGTTCCCCAGCCTTACCGTGCTACGTTACAATGGGGCGCTCCTCTTCCTGGCCCCTCGGCACATACTAAAATCAAAAAGCTTTCTCAAACTACCCACTCCACTTCCTCCTCCAGATTCCAAAACTCGGGGGGCCCAGGATCGCATCCAGGCTAGTGATTCTGGGATCCCCATAGCCCCACTCTCCTCGTCCCCCAAACCAGCACTGCCCTGTCATTGCTAACCCCCTTACATCTGCTGCAGTGTGCGTTATCATGTCATTAGACTCACAGAAACTCTCCGAAGGCGACAAGATAGGTCATATCATCCCTACTTTACAGATGACAAGACTGAGGCTCTGAGAGGTGAAGGAACTTCACCAATGTCATATAACCCGATTCCCAGGTCCAATGCGCTTCCCGTGACCTCTGTCCCCCAGAGGTCACCACCCCCACACTTAGGCTGGGAGGTAATGGCATCCTGTCTGCCTGGGCTTAGAGAACTGAAGGTCCTTGGGGTTGGGAAGCACATTGATACAGTATCTAGTGCACTGACATGACCCAACCAGCCGGATAACGCCACTGTCCGTAAAACACACCTCACCTAGTGTTCTAACCTCCCTCGTGTTTTCCAGAACTGCTTCCCAATTTCCAACCTAAATCCCTCTTGCATCAGAATCATCCCAAGTTCCCCTTGCTCTGCCCTCAGCAGAGATGGGAGCAGCAGGTTTCTTTCTTGGTCGTATTCATCACTGGGGTTTTGAAGACTTCCCCTGCCCCGAACTATACACGTATAGGATGGAGAGCTCACTCTCCAGCTGCTTATGTGAGAACAGAAACCAAATGTTCTGTCTGAGCTCACATGGCCACTCCAACAGGTCACAGAAACACAGTGACCTGAGGGTGAAAAAGGGAGACTGTACCCAGTGCTGGCCAGACAGCCCCCACTACGCCATCTTCCACCAGAGGGAAGACGTCAGCAATTTAAAGAGGGGCATCTACAGTTCAGACCAGATTCAGGGGAAGGTGACCAGACAGGTGAAAAACCCACAAACCATCCAAACAACGGCCTGGGAAGAGGAGCCCAAGCAGATGCACGTCCTCCGGGAACTCCACAAGAATTCAGAGAACAAACTAGGAAATATGTCATGAGTTACCTCAGCGGACGAGCAAAGGTCCAGGAGGCCAGAGTTGGGTTCACACAAGAAAGAACTTTCTACACGAATAGATATTTCTCCAGAGAAGATATACAAATGGCCAATAAGCACATGAAAAGATGCTCAACATCATTGAGCATTAGGGAAATGCAAATCAAAACCACAATGAGATAACACTTCACATCCATTTGGATGACTATTATCAAGAAACAAAAACAAAAATAGAAAATAATAAGTGTTAGCAAGGATTTGTAGACACTCGAACCCTTATCCATTCTGGTGTGAATGTAAAAATAGTGCAGCCACTGTGGAAAACAGTATGGCCGTTCCTCAAAACATTAAAAATAGAATTACACTTCCGGTACATACACAAAAGAACTGAAAACAGGAACTTGAACAGATATTTGCACAGCCATGCTCATAGCAGCATTAGTCACAATAACCAAAAGGTAGAAGCAAGTTAAGTGGCCGTCGATGGATATATCTCTGTGCAATGGAATATTACTCAGCCTTAAAAAGGGAGGAAATTCTGGCCAGGTGCAGTGGCTGACGCCTGTAATCCTAGCACTTTGGGAGGCCAAGGCAGAAGAATTGCTCGAGGCCAAGAGTTCAAGAGTTCAAGACCAGCCTGAGCAAGAGCAAGACCCTGTCTCTACAAAAAACAGAAAAATTAGCAGGCATGGTGGTGCATGTCTATAGTCCCCGCTACTCAGGTGGCTAAGGCAGGAGGATCACTGAAGCCCAAGAGTTTGAGGTTGCAGTGAGCTATGATGACATCACTGCACTCTAGCCCGAGTGACAGAGTGAGACTTGGTCTCCAAAAAAAAAAAAACGAAAACAAAAGGGAGGAAATTCTGACGTGTTAAAACGTGAACGAACCTTGGAGAAGACACTATGCTAAGTGAAACAAGCTAGTCTCCAAAAGACAAATACTGTCTGATTCCACGTATTTGAAGAACCCAGAGTAGTCAAACACATAGACACAAAGAATAGAATGGTGGTTGCCGCGGCTTGGGGGTAGGGGTGAGTAAATGGAAATTAATTGTTTAACAGATTCAGGGTTTCAGTTTTGCAAGGTGAAAAAAGTTCTGAAGAAAGAAAGCGGTGATGGTTGCACAGCAATGTGAATGTACTTAATGCCCCACAACTTCACACTTAAAAATAGTTTAAACGGTAAATGTTATGTATATTTTACTACAATTAAAATTTTTTTAAACGAAGAAACTTTCTAACAAAATGGGGCGTTCTTAAAGTTGCTTATGGCCATTTAAACGAAGTGGCTGGGATAAAGATATCTGGAACATATCCTCTGCACGATGTTAAAGCTGATATTTTTGCCCCTTGCAAAGGCACCCAAGACCATACTGATGTTCAGCATTCAGATAATGAGTGTGTTTGGGCTCAAAGTGTATACAAATCAAAGAAAACCATGGACAGGTCAACACAATCTACCCTGAAGGATATACTAATTTATTTAAATGGTCTCCCCAAGTGAGATATCATAGTTTGGCCCCTGCTTCTTGTCCAGGTCTTACCAGGAAATAAGCTTTTGAGAAGAGGGTCTAATAGAAAGCTGTCTCCTGCTCTTGATGAACAGGGAAAGTACCAACAAAGATCTGAGCCTGCACTTGATAGGACATGCAGCCAACTAGGACGACACCCTACGCCCAAGCCCACTCCTCTGGCTCTCTCTAGGACAGGAAACACAAGGGACAAGGACCCCATGGCACAAAGCCAGGGAGAAGGAAGGGCCATCACACCACACCATCAAATCTGGGGCAAGAATGTGCAGCCTCTATATAAGTCTTCTCCCTGGCCGGGGCCCAGGCTGGGAGAAAGTGGCAGAGATGGGGATGAGACTGATGTCACTTCCACCTTTTCCTTTTTAGCCATACTCAATAAATGGGTATCTTATTCTCTTTTTAAATTCTAAGTATTTAATAATGATTAATTTGGTTCAACTATGCCACACACAGGGCTAGAGAGATTTGACCCTGAAGTGAGCCTGGAAGCCATTCTACAATAAGAACACAAGGAACAACCAGGGGTGGAGGTGAGTGCCTGTAGTTCCAGCTACTCAGGAGGCTGAGGCAGGAGGATCGCTTGAGCCCAGGAGTTCAAGGCTGCAGTGAGCTATGATGACGCCACTGCACTCCAGACTGGGTGACAGAGTGAGACCCTGTCTCTTAATAATAATCATCATCCTCAAAAGGTAATTATTATTACCTTTATCATCTTTTTAAAAACAAAAAGCATTAGAAAAAGTCATAGATCAAATATACCTACAATTCTTTACAGCTCCTCCATTCAGTTGTGGAGCGATTCCCCACATCACCTGCCCTGAGTTTGGGCTGGCCCCCCGAAGGTGAGAAGTGAGGCTCCCGGCCACCAGCCAGCACCACCTTGGACCAGCCAGACCTGATGGCAGTTGTGTTAGACATCCAAGCAAGCCCCGCAGAAGGGCTGCTTAGCTGACTTATTTTCAGAATCTCAAGCAGATAAATGGTTGCCGTTTTAAGCCACTAGTTTTGACATGACTTGTCACATCACAGCAGACAATGGATAGAGTAACAAAGCTGAAACGTCCCTTCCTTCCTCCGCACCCACCACAGTACCTGTCCAAGGGGTGCCTTTGACTTCTGGGCTCCACTGGCTCCACGATCCTTGCTGAAATTCCTCCTGGGCCCGAAGCTGCACCACGTGACTCATGCCGATCCAGGCATCGTGGATGACACAGTGATACTGGAGATCCTTCATCTGAGGGCGGGAGGAACAGCTGCTCTGGGCAGGGGCCCTGGGGTGGCACTGCTTAGGCAGCTCCCCAGGGAGATGGTACCCTTTGCCACCCCTGTCCTTCAGCTGGCAGAGAACTCCAAAGGCTCACCCCACCCCGGAGGTGCAGAGCAAGATGGGGCTGCCCTCAGGGCCACCACAGGCTGCACCCAGCCCATGCACCAAAGGCTCCTGCAAGCCCAGATGTCTGCCCCGGGCGGACGCTCCTTCTCGCAGATGGGCCTGTGACGAGGAGCTTGGCCTGGCATAGCTATTCTCATTTTATAAATGACACAACCAAGGCTCACAAAGGTTGAAAGATTTACGCAAGACCATACAGGACCTTGAGCAAAGCAGGACCTAGAGCCCATTTTTTTCTTTCTAGTACCGTTCTACCACTCTCAAGTATCTAGGGACACTTCTCTGTCCAGAAGTAAAAGATGAATTTACCATGCGTGCTGTGAATGTCTTTGACCGTTCCGCCCGGTATCGGAGCTCAAACCGTAGCCTGTAGAAAGATGTGTTCCAGGAGTAGGGGTCTTGCCAGGTGACATTGAGCCAGCGGGGGCGTCCAGCCACGGCATTAACTGTGACGTTGGCAGGTGGGTCGGGCTGCACTGTGGGAAAGGGAGCATGGCCCCTATGCAGCAGCAAACACGGTGCAGAGGACAGGGCCCCTGAAGACCGCAGACCCCAGAGGTCCAGGAAGGACCCCGCCCCAGCCCCAGACACTCCCACGCACATCTTGCCGGGGCCCTCATCCATCCCTGTCAGACATCCTGGCAAGCAAGGCAAGTAAAGCCCAAAGGCACCAGCTCACCAAACCCCTCAACCACCCCTCCCCTGCCCCTCCAAGACGTCGATAAGGAGTATTAAATTAAAAGAGAAGGAAACAGCTGGCGGGTGGGGAAGAGTTTACGTACGGGCGCCGTAACCCTCAAACGTGTGGGTGCTGCTGGACTTGCTCCCAACACTGCTGGAGACGCACAGGGACACCATGTGGAAAGAGTTGTCTCCCTCCGGGACTACCAACTGGCAGGAGAACTTCTGGGACTCTTGAGAATACTGGCACGGCACCAGGAATTCTTCCACCGGACTGTAGAGACTGTTGGACACAAAACAAGGGCAGGGCTCGCCTATCAGTCTCTGCACTTGTTCAAGAGGGGAAAGAAGGTCAAACTCTGATGTCTCACCCCAGGGTTGAATCCCAGCTCCAGACTTACTAGCTCGTATTGGCTTTTCTGATTTCGAGTAAGTTATTCACCTTCTGAGTCTGCTTTCTCATTTGAAAATGGGAATATTAATAGTTCCTACCTCATAGGGGTCTGTTAAGATTAATTGAAAAATATATGTAAAGTGTAGAGACAAGGAAACTAGCTGGATTTACATATATGTGTAAAACATCTAGCCTAGCGCCTGGCACAGAGGGCTCAGCGGGTCCCTAAGGCATCAGCTAGGGACAAGCTCTGGCTTCCTGCCAGGGCCTGTGCCCTTGTGCTGTGGCGGATGCAGAAATAGATCGAGAGGCCCCGCCCTGGCCTCAAGGCACTAACAAAAAAGATCTGCCCTCAGATGACTGGAGACCAGTAGGAATGCCATTCCAGAAACACAAAGTGCTAGCTGGGTTCTTGCAAGCAAGTCCAGAAAAGACTTCTGGATGACAGGACATTTGAGGTGAGTCAGACACCATGCCACCTGCCCAGGAACCCTGAGACTTCACCCTTTTATGACGCACGCGGGCATATGAGGCCATGTGAGGCCACGTCAGCACCTGCCCCGCCGCTGGGGTGACAAGCCACACACTTCTGACTCGGGTTTGAATCCTGGACCTGAGTTGAGTCCAGCACGTGGGACAAACTCTTTGCTCCGGGGAAGCCTACCCCAACACCACCCAGCCCTCCGTGCACCCAACACTGAGAAGCGGGGGTGCCCCGGCTGTGGTGTTTGAGGACAGGGGCTTGGTCCTGTTGGCTCGCGTCTCTCCCACAGCCTCAGTGCAGCGTATGTGCTGGGGTCCCTGAGGCTACCCCTACTGTCCTCATTTCAAAGGTTCCCAACACCGTGCTGACTCTTCGAAGCAGATGGAAGTGCTGAGGTTGCTGGCAGCAGAGAACACCTGTTCTCTCCCACTCCCAATGTCAACAAATAAAAGTATTCTAGGTGAAACGTCAGAAAGGAACAACCTCTCCACAGGCTGGTCTGGAACGCTGCGGAACACCGTGTCTGTCCTGTCTAATCCTGTCTATGGATAAAGGCCTTCTAGGTCCCAAAAGAGGTATACCCAGTGTTGGGTTGTGAGGCTTTTCTGGTCTCCCTACTTGGAGCATGAGACGGCAGTCTGAAAGGCAGCTGCGTCATTCACAGACGGTAACCCACACGTTTCAGTGCAGAGAACAGAATGAATTACTGCTAGGCCACCTAGCCACAGAGAGATTTCTTCCTGCCTTATCCTCCGTTTCGCTTTCTGAGGTTTCAGTTACCTGTGGTCAACCATGGTCCAAAAATATTAAATGGAAAATTCCAAAAATAATTAATTCGTAAGTTTTAAATTGCGCACCGTTCTGAATAGCACGATGAAATCTCGCACCGTCCCTCTCTGTTCTGACTAGGACATGAATCAGCCCTTTGTCCAGCACGTCCATGCTGCGTACGCCACCTGCCCATCTGTCGTCAACATCGACATCGCCATGGCTCCGTGATCCGGGGTCACCCTAAGTGGGTTCTCCTCCTTCCGACGTATGGTCAGAAGGTCAGTAGTAGCCTAATGCGACCCCACAACGCCCACATCACTTCATCTCATCCCGCAGGCATTTTATCGTCTCACATCATCACAAGAAGGGTGAGTACAGTACAATAGGATATTTTGAAAGAGAGAGACCACATTCACATAGCTTTTATTACAATTCATTGTTATAATTGTCCTATTTTATTATTGGTTATTGTTGTTCAACTCTTACCGTGCCTAATTTATAAATTAAACTTTATCATAGACATGTATGTATAGGAAAAAACAGTATATATAGGGTTAAGTACTATTCGAGGTTTCAGGCATCCACTGGGGGTCTTGGAACGTATCCCCCTTGGATAAGGGGGGACTACTGTACTCTGATGACTGATAGCTCCAACTCAATTGTAAACATCTGCACTAAGGAGACCTCGGCTCAGGGATGGACAGGCAAAACTGCAGAGGTGCATTTGTTTTCAGCATCTGCCATCTCCTCTACATCCGTGCCTGAATCCATCCCAGTGCCCCCCACGCACACACTTTATGCGGGCTTCTGGTGGTGTGCAGGGCACTGGCAGGGGCCCGCAGGCAGGCGTGACTCCCACTGCTCCCCTCTTTGTAATGGAGATAGGCTGATATGCTCACAGGGTCCAGACCCTGATAATGGGCTATCTGTGCTTCCCACTCCCAGGGACATCTGCATCTTTTTCGGAGCAACGCCCAAAGCCTTTGGACTTTGAATGAAATCAGACAGGCTGGGATTGGATTCCCAGCAGAGCCACTTACAGGCTAGATGACCTAAACCAAGTAAATCAATCTCTCTGAACCTCAGTTTCTCCATCTGTTAAGTGAGGAAAATAACACCCACTTCCGCAGCTGCTGTGATAGCTAAGTCAATAGGACGCAGGGTCGGGTGAGGGGCAGTCAAAAAAGTCTCAGTCGCCTACCTCATTCCCTCCTCCTTCTCCCAAAGGAATAACTTTCTAATGGTGACATTCTAGAATCACTGGCTGGCCAGTGATTGGCCACTTGGTTCCTCTGGGCCCATAAGGGGGTTGCTGATATAAACGCAGAGTCCAGCCCAAGACACTTACAACTTCTTCACCAGCAGCACAGCCTTGGTCGTCGGGGAGGGGGGGCTCCGAGGACCCCACTCACAAACGACGTTGCTGAGGGGGCTCTTCCGCAAGCAGGAGATCTGGGGCTCCTCGGGAGGAACTGGAAGGAGAGCACAGCAGGCGTGAGGAGGCAGGCAGGGAGCCTGGAGCACAGGCCCCCTTCCAAGGGGAGCAGTAAGTTCAGCCCCTCAGCCCAGCCCTACAGCCAGTCTTGACCCAGGATGCTGTGGCCAAACTCAGCCACACGTGGATATAATTGTAGCTGGGAAGTTAAAGGTCACCAAAGTCCTTGTGTCGGCTGAGAAGCAGCTTCTAGATAAGGGAAGGGAAGCATCCCAGGCCACTTATCTAAAGGGGAGGGAGGAAGATAAAAAAAAGAGGGCCGTGTGGCCTTGGGCAAGTCCTAGAAGCTCTTCAGTTTCCTTATCTGTAAAATTACCTGATGATAATGACAGTGATAATAATAATAACACTGCTTTTCGGCACAGGGATGGGAGGATTGACTCCAGGAGATAAAAGGACGTGCCTTAGCACAGGGCTTGGCACACAGGGCATAACTCTATGACATTTTTTATCTAGATGTGAGGGAGCCAAGAACCTGCTAATTCTAAAAATAAGAAGAGCTAATTTGAGAGCTCAGTACGTGCTATGCAGAGTTTTCAGCCCCGTGTGTGTGTGTGTGTATGTGTGTGTGTGTGTGTGTGAGATACACACATATACATTCATACATATTTATTCTTTGCAACAACTCTAAGATAAGGTAGTAAAATTAACCGTACTTTGCCAAAGAGGAAACCGAGGGGCAGAGAAGTTAAGCTGTATGGGAAGGAGCAGGATTCCACCCTGGGCTGCCTGGCCCGGGCCCCAGGCCGTTAACCAGTCCACCAAGAGCCCTCCCTCACAAGGCCAGCCCGACAGCACTCTGCCTCAGCCAGATGCCCCACCCAGCAGGAATCTCCGCCAGCTCTCCCCGGCAGACATCTGCCGGCCTTTTCCCGAAATTCTTGGGCCAAGGAAATACCAGGCATTTAAAGGGTCAGGCAGGGACTCTCTCTGGAATGCACCAAGCGGAGCCTCGCACTGGAGCTGCCCTGGGAGCGCCTCCCAGAGCTCTGAGGCACAACTCACCATCCACCAGCAAGCGCACAGATCCCACGGGGTGGCCAGCCCGGTAGCACGTGTAGTTTCCAGAGTCACTGAGCTGCACCGACCTCAGAAGCAGCCTCCTTCCCACGCCAGCCTGTATGCTGTGGTGAGAGCCCATGACGGGATTTCTGAGCATCCAGTGAACGGTGGCATTGTCTTCCGGTTCTGCCCCCGGGCAGGTCAGGGTAAGGCTGTTCCCTGGCAGGCTGGTCAGCACATCACTTGCCACCTCTGGAGAGGGAGAAAACACTCAGTAAACCCACAGCAATCCGAAAAGGGGCTTCATTCTGAGCTGGGGAAGCTACAAGCCTCAATACTAAGCAGGAACCGGCTCAGGCCACCGTCCCCACTGCCTTGACTCAGGCAGCAGCCTCCCAGTGGCCTCAGCAGCCTGGGCCCTCTCCACCCAGCTGCCTGCATGGAGTGTAATTACCAACTGTGTGTCTGTCTTCCCCTCAAGACTCCAAGCACCACAAGCACAGGCACCCTGTCTTGTTGTCTGCTACAGTCCAGGGCCCAGAACATTGCCTGGCACATGGCGGGAGCCCACTGTGCGAATGAATGCATGCGCGTGGGAATGAATGCCAGGCATCCAAGTGGGACTCCCAGGATGCACAAGTACACAGGGTGTCTCAGACTCACAGGGTCTTCAGGGTAGGATGCCTGTTTTACAGATGGTCACTGAGGCACAGAAGAATCAGGAGACTTGCCCAAGAGCACCAACATGCCAGCTGCACAGCTGGGACGTGAACCAGGTCTTCTGATTCTCCGTTCCACACTCCCCCCAGTACCCTACACCCACCTATTAAACCACTTAGGGCAATGCTGTTTTTATTCTAGGGACCAAATTGGAAGGTAAAAAAGAAAAACAAATGCATTCTCTGCTCATTGAAAAAAATTGTGTGCTATTCTACTGTTCAAGGAAAAGGAGATTGAAGATTAAAGAAACAAGTAGAGAAATTTTTTTTTGAGTACAGGTTATACATTTATAAAATGTAAGATAAAAATTAGCCCAACCACCCTGAACTCATTTATTAACCAATCTATTAAATTAGTCCAACCGGCTGAGGGACCAGAGGCCAGGGAACACAACCAGTGTTCATGTTAAGCCTTCAAACCAAATGCACAACCGTTTATTAGCAAGCAGCAGCGATCAATCTGGCCAAAGATATGGGAAAGGCCCAGCAGCTGCCTGAGTGCCTGACCTCACCTCCCCGCCCATGCTCCTGGGACTGAGGACTAGCACAAATGTCTCTCCATGGCCTGCAAAGTCTTCTTGCTTGGGAGGAGGCGTTTTTATCTCATGCTTGTTGGACTATCCTTCCTCCCACCGCATCCAAGGTGGCCGTCAGAGAGGAGGGAGTAAGGATCAGTAACTCTGAGGCAGATAACACTCCCAAAGCCAGGGGAGGCTGGCAGTCCAGACTGGCTACTGGTCACAGTCCAGAGACCAGGGACCTAGGTATCAGAGGGGCAGACACAGCTTCTGCCTGTCACTGGGCCCTGCCTGCCTGTGCAGACACCCTTCATTCTTCCTTCTCACTCTGCCACCTGGAGCCAGAGTTCTCCACGCTGGGACCTTCTACCCCGAGGCTGGCAGAAAAGCGACAGATGCAAGGCCAGGGTGCAGCCAGTCATCTAAGGCTTTCTCTCTTCACCAGCCCTGGACTTTGGGTGAGAAAGTTGGTTGAACTGTCACTGTGCAGCCAGGCGAGATTGGGCAGGTTCCTTAGACCCCCTGTGGCCTCACTTCCCCCATGGTGGGCAAGGAAGGCCCGCCCTCTGTCCTGCGTTGGACAAACACTGGAGGAGGCCTCAGCGGCCAGGCACCAGTGAGGAAGCCAGAGTCAGGCATCAGGGAGACCCTGCCCCGGAGGATGGGGTTGTGTTCGCTGCTGCAGGGCTAGGAGAGACCACACAGTTCGCCCCTGAACATCAGCGAAATCCAAGTCCCTAGAAGCTGAAATCCACTGAGGGCAATAAGGGGAGGACTTCTGTGTCCAGAGGGCCTAAAAGCCTTATAAAAAGCCCTGACTGCAGCACAGCTCCCACAAAAAACCTTTGACAACGTATTTCTAACATTTCAAACATTGTTTTTCAATTACATAATACTGAACACATGCAAATTAATATATGTAATGTACATAAAAGCTATGAAGCATAAAATACCCAGGGGCCCCCACCAACCCAAAAAAATAGCACGATCATTGTCTCTGAAGCTCACTCTGGGCTTCCCCATCTTCCAGCTTCCCCACCTATACAGTGCTACATTTTGGGTTTATCACTCCCTTACTTTTAAAAAATAGGTTTGCTACCCACAGATCCCTAAGTTTTTCTTAACTTTTCTTGATTTTTGAGTGTTATATATATGGTTTGCATATAGTCTCCTGTAATGTGCTTTTTTCATTCACATGTCTCTATGATTTATTTACATGTAGATACACAGTTCATTCATTTTCACTGCTATGCAATATTCCATTGTTCAGCCCTCTCATTCTCCCATTGAAGGAGGTTTGGGGTCATTTTCAGTGGTTTGCTGTATCAAAGAGCGTGGCTATCAACTGTTGTTGTTTTTTTTTTGGAGACAGGGTCTTGCTATGTTGCCCTGGCCGGTCTCAAACTCCTGGACTCAAGGGATCCTCCCGCCTCAGCTCCTAAATAGCTGAGATTACACACACCCCACTTCAACTTTCCTGTTCGTGACTCTTGGTGCACTTGCCAAGAACTTTCCTAAGAATGAAACTGCCGGTCTTGGCGTGTATGTGACATGTGTCCCTTTCCTTCATAACTGAACACCCAGTCCAACCTGTGTAAGTCCAATGAGCACCTGCTGGAGGCAGTTGCTTGCCACACCAGTCCATGTACTGATTTCCACCCGTGCCTGAATGAGGTTATTTAGAAGATGTACCTTCTCATCACTGTATCAATATTTTCACTTTTCCACTTTGCACTTGATAAAGCAGCCATAAAAATAAAACCTAACACAGACGTCGAGTTCATGCACAAATTACAAACTTGTAGGAACAAAGACGGAGACACTGCCAAAAGAGAATTGTCTGCCACATCCCTCTACCACCTGACAAGCAGAAATCAGTATTCACAAGGCAGTTTAGGAGCACCAATTCACAATGCACACAAGTGCGGCTTGCATGAAAGTCCAGTGTAAGGGTTTAGGACCACGGACGGCTCATCTGCTCACCGGCATTCTCACAGGGCACAGTCCTCACCTACATACAGGTCCCGACCATGACAAAAATGTAAGTTCCTGCCATCCACTCATCAGAGAACTCAGCAGGTGCTTAATACATGTAGGGCACCTAAGAGGTCAAGGACAAGGTCTCCACACTGAAAACTCCCGGGAGTACCATTCACAGGTGACGCAAGGGTCTAGGTAGTGCCCCCTCATGTTGTGCAATGGGCAGACCCCACACTAGGATCAGAGGAACCAGCTTTTTACAACCAGGAGATGCCAAGGAAGGAAACTCGGAGTCTGGAACCAGAGGGAGCTCTCTCTTCTGCTTCTGCCTTTGCGAGTTCCAGAAAATATGTCTCTCTGGTCATTTCCCTTAGTTCAGATGGAAGCTCTTGCCATGTTTAGTGGCCAGCCCGAACAACAGCAGGGGCCGTTCTGCTCCAGCACTCACTAACAATGGCCGAAGTACTTGGGCAGCTCGGAGAAACACCAAATAAAAAGACTCTTTTTTTTTTCTTCCACAAAAGCGGAGCTGCAGAGAGCAACATAATGGCCACTTCCTCTGCCAAGGAACTTGAGTAATGGTTTTCTGAACCTTTAAAACTGAGTCACCATTTTTTAATAGGGAATGATTAATTATAAACCACCCATTGGCAAGTATTGCCTGTCACAGCTCTGCTTCAAAATACATTTCTTCTAGAACCTGTAAACAACACTGTGTAAATTATGCTTTTAAAAACACTGTATGCAGGTCATGTGCAGTAGCTCACGCCTGTAATCCCAGCACTTTGGGGGAGGCTAAGGTGAGAGGATTGCTTGAGCCCAGGAGTTCAAGACCAGTCTGGACAACATGGCTAGATCCCATCTCTACAAAGAAATAAAAAAGAAATTAGCCAGGCATGGTGGTGCGTACCTGTAGTCCCAGCTACTCAGGAGGCTGAGGCAGGAGGATTGCTTGAGCCCAGGAGTTTGAGGCTGCAGTGAGCAATGATGATGCCACTGCACTCTAGCCTGGGCAACAGAGCAAGGCCCCATCTCAAAAATAAATTAAAAAATAAATGAAAGCACTATATGCAGAATGATCACAATAAATGCTAATAGAAGAAAGACCACAAGAAAATACACTTTCTGTAAAGTCGGAATGGGCAGCACTGCCCCTCCCCACCCACACACCCACTCAGCCCTCTGCCTCCCGACCCAGATCTCTGAGTCGGCACCCAGGACACCAGCTGGCAGTGGGGGAACCTCAGAGCACTTCCTTGAAGAAGAAAAAGTGACATTCACAGAAGTGGCCTCCTGTCTGCCCCCATCTCCAAATGATGGTACTAGAGATGATTTCTTTCTCTTCCCTTCATCTTCCTGTAGTTTTTGAATTTTCTATAAATTGTTCATATCACTTAATGAATAAACTATATATATAAATATAAATATAAATAAGCTACATAGCCTGGGTTTGAGTTTTGGTTTTTTTTTTTGACTAGTCAAGTGCAGTACTGAGGAGGGAAAATAGCAGAACTAGGAGTTCAATCTGTAACTGACTGTCAACAATCAAGTGAGACAACTCACTACCTTCGGACCAGCCACGTCTGAGTTCTTACTTCCAGGGAGGAGGGAGGAAGTAGGACAGAGCAATGGGCCCTGGGGGACAGGGGCGGGACGAGGGTGGATTTTTCAGGACCAGCAGCTTCTGAGAGCACCCACCCACCGTTGCTGCTCTGTGTTCTGTGCTGTCCTGCTGCGGCACCTGCGGCCCATCCTTCCCCTACAGGCCTGATGAACACGAGGCACCAGCCCTGGGCTCAGCCTTGATTCCTGCCCCCACCCCCTCGGTCCCCATTTCTCTGTTCCCTGGGAGTCTGTCCCCAAGTAGGCCCCTACC
>RJWJ010034884.1:0-16980 GCA_004363605.1 Indri indri | reverse complement strand
CGAGACCCCGTCTCTACTAAAAAATAGAAAGAAATTAATCGGACAACTAAAAATACATATAGAAAAAATTAGGTGGGCATGGTGGTGCATGCCTGTAGTCCCAGCTACTTGGGAGGCTGAGGCAGAAGGATCGCTTGAGCCCAGGAGTTTGAGGTTCCTGTGAGCTAGGCTGATGCCACGGCACTCTAGCCCAGGCAAAAGAGTGAGACTCTGTTTCAAAAAAAAAAAAAAAAAAAAAAGAACAGGATATTGAAAAATCACAATGATGGTTTCCCAGAAGATTTGTTAAAAAGATGGTGACCAGCTAACTGTTCTTTTTTCTACACTGAAGGCTAATGAGAGGAAATAGATTTAGATTAAACTAGAGAGCTACTAGAACTAAGGGAGAACTTCCTAAGGTAAAAAACACACCAAACAATTCCGTCAATTCAATTTCATAAGCACAACATCTCGCTTACTCAACCCATGCAATCCCCCGTCTTTGCAACACGGTGCAGGAGCAGGAAACAGGCACAGACAAGGTGGCGTGCAGCCCACGGCGCCCTCGCGCCTCCCAGGGCAGCCCGGCGCCCACTGAATGAGAACGTTGAGCGGCCCACCTTGGCTTCCTGATGGATTTCAGTCTGCAAAGCTCGCGCTCAGCGCGGGCTGGAGAGGGTGCTAGAGGCTTCTGGTCGGTAGTGGGGAAGTGACCACTGGCCCTGACTGCAAAGGTGGGGATGAAGACAGATGGGGCAGGGCCTCAGTAAAGTTGAGTAAAGACATGGCACTGTGGGGACATCTAGTGAAGAGGCAAATGTCACTGCAGACATAGTAGACCCCAAAGACTTTTATATCACAATATCAACATTTCAGATAATCCTAAATTATTAAAAAAGGGCTATGTTTTGTCCAGTTGACACCATTAAAGTAAGGTGTATAAATTTAAGGAAAAAAGTTTTTGGCACTTGGAAGAATAAATCCTCTTCTAGGTTAAAACATGGTTCTATAGAATAATTCCTTCTTTATTGTTCTAGATAGCGCAAACTTTAATGTATTCGCATCACGATCACAGCAGGGCTCCTGGGCACACAGAGAAGGGACAGCTGAAGGGTGGGGGTGGTGCCTCTACCCTGAGGCCTGACTTCAGAATCTGAGCGCTCTAGTCAGCCTTCAGCTCCAGGACGGTGAGCAGGACGGTGAGAGCTGGGTCCTCAACCCCAAGAGATGAGCCAGGTCCTCTGTCGTCTCTGCCCACTCATCATAGTCCACTGTCACGTTTGGTACCTACCCTCCACCAGCCATCCTGGGCTTGGAGGCTGGACCCATGTCTTGCCCATCATTGGGGCAGGTGTGGGGTCACATGGGGTCAGCCTGGGGGTGGCCCAAAGTCAGTAGGGCGACATATGCTCTTTATCTCAGCCAGGCCCTACTGTGCTGGGTTTGCAAAGCAGCTGCAGAAGTTGGCCACTTCCTCTCGCTTAACTCAATGGGCCTGAGCTTGGCACTTGCTCTGAGTCACTGTGAGACCTTTTCCTAGCTGGGTGCCCCACTGGAGAGGCATCCCCAGAACAGACAGTAAATGTGTTCAATTCTTCTTCAATAAACAAAGCAGCCACTAAGTGATTTATGTCCATTGATAGTCTTTGTCTGTCACTGAGCACAGCAATTCCTTCAGGCTCTGGAGGCTTCCTGCCCGACCTCCAAGAAAAAGCCACAATGCCCCAGAGAGCTGGGAGTGGTAGTGAAGACGGGTCAGAAACACTTCACCAGAGAGAGCACGGCCAAAAGCTGAGAGAGCCAAGCACGTTCTGGTCTTCTGCCAGGCAGCTGCAGGAGGTGACAGCCATGGGCACCTATCTTCAGGCTCAGACCCAACACACAATCCTGTGGCCTGTTTCTTTTATGGGCTAACCTCCTTGAGAGTATCTCAGGCTTCTGTGGTCTGGGCCTGAGCTCTGGGCTGCCAGGTACCCAAGAAAGGGTATTTATGGCAGAGGCATTTGCCACTTGAAATATCTGAATATGCCCTAGAGTCTGGCACAGCACACGGGTATGGAGGGGGCTGGAGGCACTTGTCCCTCTTGCCAGGAACCAAGTGGCCCTGTTCATCACACGAGATCTAGCCTGAATATCACCGCCTCTGCCAGAGCTCCTTCAAGTCTTGGAAAGGGACAAGCCTCCAAAAGGGACAAGGCTCCTTGGCTTTAAAAACTGCCCAGCTGAGCCAACAGCTTATAAAGGCTAGCCTTTAAGGGACCAGAGAGCAGTCTTCCTCTGGGGATGCAAAATTATGGACAAATACCCTGAGGCGCAAAGAAAGAGACATGGGTCATGCTGGGAAATTCTGGAAAAGGTATGGATGTGGCAGGTGTCTACACTGGGAAAACAAAAATGCAAATTCTCACCACCCTCAGTGGTAAGAACATGTCGCCACGCGCTATGCATCTGGAAAAATGACCGAATAGCTCCAAGTCACACCGGATTGTTGCAGCCCAGAGGCTCCCCAGAGTGCAGAGAACCGCAGGCCATCACAAGAAGACGAGTAAAGGCAATGGCCAAGTGACACAGAGGAAATCTACCTCAAGAAAGAAAATGAGGTATCTGCTTAATGTAGCTCTGTGTTAAATCAACCAAGAAAACATTCACTCTCTTTTATAAGGTCTTTGAGAGTCTTAAAGTATTTAGTTTCGAGAGTTTCTGGTGTCCTAGAATTTTCTGTCCTGTGGGGAAATCTCTTGGGTCATTTTGGGTAGTTATTTGGGCTGCAAAAGGAGGGGTATGAGAATAACGGGGAACATTTCCAGGCCCAGGGAGCTCCTTCCAGCCCAGGGCCCTGAGGCCTCCAGGGCCTGCTTGATTCAAGTCTTTACCTTCTCTGCACTACTCATTCTTCTGAGTCTCAGCAGAGAAAGAGTCTGTGTACCTGCACAGGACTCCTCATCCTCACTCTGGCACAGCTGACACTACTTTGCAGGGCTTACAGACACAGGCTCCACCCTGCAATCTGAGCGGCCTGAGCGGGAGGAAAGCCCTCAGGCCCCACCTCCTGCCACTAGACGACAGGAGACAGGATGGCAGCAGAGACTAGGGGAGGCCCTGCACCTGGGCCCCTGGGAGGCTCAACCGGGTAGCTGAGCAGAGCCGCAGGTGTAGCCCTTTAGGGTCACAGGCAGGCATAGAGGAATCCTTTCCGCTGAGACTCTTGGCTTCCATGGCCACAGAAATCAGAGAAAGATGGGATGGGGCAGATGACAGGGATATGAGGAGATTTGTGGGAGGGGGTTACTGGGGAAAGGAAAAGATGCTAAATGTACCTGTGAGGAAGTTTAGCAACTCTTCTCTTGGACATCTGTGACAAAAGTGGCATTTTTGTGACCCTGGGGGTTACGCATTCAGTGTTATCAGTGAAGAGTAAGAACCTCTTGGGTTCTGGAGTTTGACGGATCTGTTCGAATCCTTGCTCAACTTTATAGCCATGAGATCCTTTATAAAATGGACAAGGCAAAACCTCCCTCATAAGGTTATAATATAAGGAGTAGCAGTCTTGTGATAAATATTAGCTCCTTTTCTCTTAAATAAAAATCAGATTCCATTTGCCTAGCTCCTAGCCCATAAACCACCACTGAAAACTTAAGAGTGTTCCCAAATTGAAAACTCATTTTGGAGAAAAATCAAATAACGTGTACACTAAAGGGAATGTCAGCAAAATTTTCATAATCTAAGAGTGAGTTTGTGGTA
This sequence comes from Indri indri, assembly GCA_004363605.1. Lineage (NCBI taxonomy): Eukaryota > Metazoa > Chordata > Mammalia > Primates > Indriidae > Indri > Indri indri. Next base: position 13,260 of record RJWJ010034884.1, on the reverse strand, counting down.
AAAATTCTTCTCTCTGAGATCAGGAATAAGACATGGATGCCTACTGTCATTACTTCCATGAAACTGTACAGCGCAATAAGGGAAGAAAAAGAAATACATGATATGAGAATTGGAAAGGAAAAATTAAAACTGTCATTATTTGCACACGACATGACTTAGGTATGTAGACAATCAAAAAGAATCTATGAATTATCTGAATCTAATAAATCTAGCAAGGTCACTGAACACAAGATAGATACAAACAAATTATATTAATATTTCCTTATATCAGCCACAAAGAGAAAATAAAATTTATAAATATCACTTAAAATAATATCACAAATACCTAGGAGTAAATCTAATGAAAGATGAATGAGACTGCTACACTGAAAATTATAAAACATTATTGAGAAAAATTAAAGGGGATCTAAATAGAGGGATATACCATGTTTGTGGAGTAGAAGACTCAATAATATAAAAGTGTCAAATTTTCCCAAATTGAGTTATAGATTCAAAGCAGTCTCAATATAAATTCTAGCCAGTCTGTGTGTATGTATGGGACAAGTGATAGTCTGATTCTAAAATTTATACAGAAATGGAAAAGGCCAAGAATAGCCTACGAGTTCTTTGTAGAAGAGCAAAGTGGAAAGTCCAGCTTTACTGGATATCAAGATTTTTGTAAAGGTACAAAAACTAAGACACTGTGGTGTTGGCACAGTAATAGGTAATTAGACCAGTGAAACAGAAGAGAGTACGGAAACAGACCAGCACAGACATGGGCACTTCGTTTTTGGCAAAGGCGGTCCTACTGTGAAGTGGAGGGAAAGTCTTTCCAATTAGTGACACTGGGTCAATAGATACCCATATGGAAAAAAATGAACTTGCTGTATCATAGCAAAAAATCAATTCTGAGTAGATTCTTCTAGAAGATAATGTAGGAACATGTCTTTATGATTTTGATATAGGCAAAGATTTCTTAAATGGGATACAAAAAGCATTTAACCATGAAGAAAAAGATGGAAACACTGAACTTCTCTTCATCAAAACAATACCAGAGAGAGTAAAAAAGCAAACTACTGAGTAGAAGAAGGTATTTGCAACATGTATAATCAACAAAGGACTCATATTCAGAACAGAGAGGACTGTGAATCAAGAAGAAAAACAGAAAACCCAGTAGAAAAATAGGCAAGAAATCTGAAAAGGCACTCTACTGAATGGCCGATAAGCAGATGAACTCTCATGCATTGCTGGTGGAATTACATATGATTCAGCAATTTCACTGCTGGGTACATGCTAAAAAAAATACATGCATATGTGCACCAAAAGACATGTACAAGTAGAATTATTTATAATAACTCCAAATTGGAAGCAACTCAAATGTTGACTGAATTACTGCAGATTGGATAATTGATGAATGGACGATAGGTAGATGCAACAGCGAAGAAGAACTATCACAAACATAGTGCTGAAAGAAAGAAGTCAGACACGAAAGAGAATATACTGAATGATTACATTTACATCAAGCTCAAAGCCAGGCAAAACTAATCAATCTGTAGTGTTACAGGTTACAATGCTGGTATCCTTTTGGGAGCAGAGAGGGGCACATGGGAGGCTCCTGGGCGCTATAATGTTCTATTTCTTGACCCAGGTGTGTTCAATTTCTAATATTCTCTTGGACTAGATACTTATAATTTGTACATTTTTCTCTATGCATGTCATAATTCCAAAATAAGTTTTAGAAAGTGAGCTTATTGTAAAAGTCTATTTTCTAGCATGTGCGCTATGGAAGAAAATAGCAAAATGAATAAGTGACACTACACGCTGAGACAGGGACCAGTGTGCCTGTGGTCTGCACTGATACAGCTGCAGCTGGTCTGCCCATTTTTGTCCATATTTCCTTGCTCTGATCATTTCTGGACTCAGAAAGCCAGCAAGAGCGGAGGGTTAGTGATTTCTATGAAGGGCTGAGTACCATGGCTGACAGCAGGGGAAACCACTGCTGCGGCAATTCCTCCCTCCCCAGTTTCCCAGTAGGTGGGGAAAGGGTCCTGACTTCACACAGATGATAAAGAGCTCCCCCTCGCCTGCTGTGGGTCCAGTACGCATGCAGGAGAGTGGGCAACTGTAACCCCAGAGGTAACGTAAGAACATGGCAGGCAATTGTGCAGCCCCAGGCATTGCTGCTCTCCCTACCCTTGGACCCAGGGCAACTCAGCACCACTTTTGCGTAGCTGTCTGAGACCCCACGCCTGCTGGCATCACACGGCTGAGGTATATTCCAGGGAGAGGCCTGCTCGCTTGACCTTTTATGTACGGCCTGACCTTGGAAAGGGCACCTCTCAGGGCATCGGTTTCCCTCTCTCTAAAATGGGAACATTCATACCCTCTTCTTTTTGTAGAGAAAACTGAGGTTAAATGAAACACTGCAGTTTTTTTGTTTATTTGTTTTGAGACAGGGTCCTGCTCTGTTGCCTGGGTTAGAGTGCAATGGTGTCATACCTCACTGCAGCCTCAAACTCCTAGACTCAAGTGATCCTCCGGCCTCCACCTCCCTAGTAGCTGGGACTACAGTTGTGCACCACCATGCCCAGCTAATTTTTTCTATTTTTTTATAGAGACGGGGTCTCGCTCTTACATAGGCTGGTCTCGAACTCCTAACCTCAAGTGATCCTCCCGCCTCAGCCTCCCAGAGTGCTAGGATAACAGGCGTGAGCCACTGCACCTGGCCTAATACTTTAAAAAAATTTTTTGTAGAGATAGGGTCTTGAACTCTTGGCCTTGTTATCCTCCCTGCCTTGGCCTCCCAAAGTCCTAGGATTACAGGTGTGAGCCACCGTGCACAGCTAAAACACTTTTTGACACCCAACATATCATGATTGCTGCTACATGGAGTGAGGTGACAGGACAGAAGGGTATAAAGAGCCACGGCCGTCCCTCTGTGTAGGTGAACAGTGGAGCGATATGCCCTTTGCTGACCACCACCCCTGAGTCCAGCAGTGGAAACAGGAGTTGTGCCTGCACCATGCGGATGCCAAACACAAACAGCTGCGATGGAACACAGTGAGCTCACACCTGCGCCGAGTGGCCAACTCCCACATGCAGGTTGCGGCTGCAGGCTTGCTCCCATGAGGTCACTTCTGGCACCTCTCTGGCTGCATTGCCTCCAACTTCCCCCAAACCCCTCCTCTCTCATGATTTCCAGCTCCTCTTTCTCCTACACAGGGGTTTCACCAGGGAACAAGAAAGGCCTTCATTCTAACCTGGCAGTGTCTGCGGGAGGCCTGGAGGCTTTTACCCTCTGTAATGAATGGCATCAGTTCAAGGTGTGGACAGAAAGTGTCATTTCCAAAGTACTGGGAAGTGTTGGTGCTGGTCTGAAGTTGTCAGGACTGCTGGGAAATATTTCCTCTACTCATTTAGGGTGAAGGAAGAGAGAAAGACCAAGCAGAGGAAGAAATGAATTAAATGCGGGACTTGATCCAGGAACCCCCTGTTCTTTCTCTCTCTCCTCCCCAAGTGTGGCAGCCAGGAAAAGGCACCACTTAGATCTCCCGCCACTGGCAATGGCCCCAGCTGCAGGTGCTCTGATCTCCACTGCATCTGTCCTGAAGCCACCCTTCCTGTGAGTACCTGGGTCCTGATGCAGGCCAGGTCCTGCATGATGTCAGGTTCCTCCAACAGCCAACTTCGGCCTTGGTTCAAGGAATTCCATCAGTGAATCTTGCTTAAAACTAGGCCCCAGCCTGAGACTCTCCCCACCCAGCCCTCCTTCCTTCCCCAACTCCTTCACAGGGGTCAGACTTGTGTCGAGGTCCAAGAGCTGCCTCTGCCTTCTCCTTCTCTCGCCCCTCACCCTTCACAGGTGTCTTCCTCCACACATCTCTTGACAGCTAGTCCTGTCTCGGCAGCTGCTTTTCGGCAGGCCTGAACTGACACGAGAAGACAGGCAGAAAGACAGAGTTTGGGGAATAGCTCACTAACTATCTGGGGGGCAAAGGGGATGCTCTCCTGAACGGAACGTGGGCATGGACAGGCCCTGGCACACAGCAGTAGCCCAAACGCTCAAAAGATTCACCAGTACGAGGACCGTGGAGTGGGCTGGCTGCTCTAAAGTGAATGCTGCTCTGCAGACGGCTCCTGGCAAACTGGGGGCCCCTGACAAGCAGCAAATGCCCTGTGTGGGAGCAGAGGGCGTCTTTGGTCTACCCTTCCCTAGTGAGGCAAGCCGTGCCCCCAGCTGGAAGACATGCAGAGGTCTATCCCCTTCAGGGGCGTCCCCACCTCCTTTCCGGGCTGCCAGGACCACAACTAGGGTTAAATGCCAGTCCGGTCCAGCTGGTGATGTGCTGGGCCTGACAAGGAAGGAAAATGATTATACACCAAAAGAGTGAGAAGAATTAGCTGGCAAGATTTGAGGGGCTTGATCAAGGGGCCAGGAAATAAGACTGGATGAGCAAGAAGTCACTGATTCAGGGGTGTTTTCTTTGAATGTGTAGGATTTAACAACCTGGCAAAGATTCTAGGGGATGGGGCAGACGCGCTGCTGGGGTGGGCCTCAGCAGCCTGGAGCAAGGGATGCCCAGGGCCGAGAGAAGGCTGAGCCTACATAGCCCTGGCAGCCAGCAGAGAAAGGGCTGAAGAGGCTATGGGAGGGGTCACGGAATGAATGTATTACTTGAGTCCGCGACACCCAGGAGAGAGAGGCCTATGTTCTTGGGGGCCCAGGACTCCCCTTTACCAAGGTCATAAGAAGCATGCTGGTAAGAGGTACGCCAGCATGGTGAGGAGTTCAGTGATGGCGCTCCCTTGCAGGCCAGAGAGGAGAGCAGGACAGGGTGTCACAGGGCTAGTTGCACTGACACCCATGAGGGTGATGGAGCTTGAGGGGGCAGAGGCTGGGGTGGCACAGCCCGGGTCCCTCTGAACTACCAGTGATGGCTGCTGCCAGGATTCTTTGGACTCCGTGAGCCCAGGGACCAGCAGATGAGCGGAGGAGGATTCATGGGGGAGGGGTGGGTAACTGATCAGTGGAAGGGGCCCAGAGGGAAGTGTGTGGGACTGAGGGACCTCTGGGTACTCCCTGCCGCACTGTAACCATGAACAGACACAGACATGTGTGTCAACCCTGGCCGGCAGAGGATGAGAGCCAAGGGCACAGAAACCTCAGCAACAAAGGTCGGGGTCATACCACTAGCTAGCTGCAGAGACCTGCTGAGGTTCTAGTTGAGGGCGAGAAGAATTTAGGACGGAGAGTGGAGGATGGAGAGGACGAGGACCAGCTGGGGCTCCAAGTCCCAACACAGCAACAGAGGTGGTAGTCTGTTCTACTAACTTCTCTTTTCTTTTCTTTTCTTCCCTCCCTCCCACCTTCCCTCCCTCTCCCTCTCTCTCTCTTCCCCCCTCCATCTGTTATTTCCCCCTTCCTTCCTTCTCTCTTCCCCCCTCCATCTCTCCCTCCCTCCCTCTCTCTCTCTTTCTTTTTTTGAGACAGGGTCTTGCTCTGTCGCCCGAGCTGGAGTGCAGTGGTGTGGTTATAGCACACTGCAACTTCAAACTTCTGGGTTCAAGTGACAAGTGATCCTCCTGCCTCAGCCTCCCGAGCAGCTGGGACTACAAGTATGTGCCACCACATCTGGCTAATTGTTTGTTTTTTTTTGTAGAGACCGGGTCTTGCTATGTTGCTCAGGCTGGTCTCGAACTTCTTGCCTCAAACAATCCTCCCACCTCAGCCTCCCAAAGTGCTAGGATTATAGGCGTGAGCCACTGTGGCCAGCCAACTTCTCTTTTCTAAGCACCTCCTCGCTAAGAAAGGCCACAGGAATGGAGAAATAGATCTGTGCAGTGTAAGGAGTGGGCCAGGGCCACCATGAGAAGCCCCCCTCCAGTTGAGACCTCCTGCTGTGGGGGTGTAAGTGACAAACGGCCCTCTGCTCCCAGGCACAGGCATGGTGAGTGGCCTAAGGAAATTTCATATGACTCAATTCTGGCCACTGCAGGCTGAGGCCGGCCCTGCTGCCTTTGGCCCTCTCCTTCACAGGGATCAGGCGGGGCCCACCCACGTGTCCTCCCCTCACCCTTCACAGGCCTTTCCCCCAACATGTCTCATACGTTAATCCTACTCGGAGTCCACTTCTCAGTGGACCCAAACTAACCCATCACATCCTCCATGATGAAAACAGAACAGCAGAAAGAACTGCAGGGTGATTTTAGGGCTGGTTCTCTGGGTCTGTTCTGCACGTCTGGAGAGAGTGTTCTGAGACACACTCAACCAAGCAGCCTGATGCCCCGTGGGCAGGGGGCTTACTGGGAAGCTCTTAGGTCCAGAGAGAACTATGTGTTCAGGGGCTGGGAAAAAAGAATCCAGGTGAGCTTGCAGGGTCTTAGAGCCCCACCCAAACCCTGACTGGTACCAGGCAGGCCAGTGGCGTGAGCTACCAAGCACCCATGGGCTAGGGAGAGGAAATGCAGTCCAGAGCTGCCCAGTCCTCTGGAAGGCCGTGGTGGTGCTGTCCTTCAGGGCAGGCTTATGGATGTGGCAGACCCTCAGTTGATGCCAATTACCCACCAGGGAAGCTCTCTCTCATACCACTAGAGGCTGGCTAGTAGTTTTCATGTTACATGTTTCAAGGTGCCAAAATGAGTCAGTTACACAGGTAGGAAAAAAATGAAAGATTTCATTTTACTAGTTTAGCCAACTAACCTATGCCAAGAGTAAGATGGAGGTAGAGGAGCTGGCTGTGAGGATCAAGAGAGACTCTGGAGAGGTCTGCAGGGGCAAGTGATCTGCTGGCAGCTGCTGGCCTCGTTCCCTGGACCAGGGTGAGGCACAGCTACCAGTGGGGAAGAGGAGAGGGCACCCCAAAGCTAGGGCCACTCAGGCAGTACTCAGGGCACCCACACCCAATGACTATGAAGTCTTTACAGGTGACCCAGACACAACACACGCGTTGCCTCATTCCATTCTCCCACAACCCTGAGGATGTATCAGTGTCTTCACACTCCAAGTGGATCAGCTGCACCATCGAGTGAATGGTGACCTGCCATGGAGCAGGACTGGCCTCATTTAGAATTCTGATGACAAGTCAGAAGCTGCCCACCCAATCTGGGGTGCATACGCACTCGAAGCCCCAGAGTCGCGCACAGAGCTTTTGCCTCATGCCGTGCAGCGGAGCAGGTAGTGTTGAGGAACAGCACGGCTTCGGAGATGCCCAACCCGGGCACAAGCCAGGCTCTGCTCGCAACACTCTGTGACCTCGGCAGGTTAGCGTCTCGGACTCTTGGTCTTTTCTCTTAATCTGTAAAATTGTGAAAACAACATCCTTCTTCATGAATGGTTTTAGAACTAAGAGTAACCTGGGTTGTCCCAAGCCAGCGCTGGTGGGCGTGCAGAAGGCGCAGCTCCTATCACGATTATGCTGTGCGGATCACGCGCTCTAGCTGTCACAAACAAAAGTATGGACTTTCAATCAAAGTCAGCTTCTGCAAGTTAGCCTGACACATTTGCTGCTCTTCATAATTATCACTGTGCCTCACTAGCCAGCAAAAAATGGTAGGCAGTTGATGTGAATGGCTAAATTACTACTATATTTATAGAGTTAAGCCAAATATTTACAGCTTCTCTGTTCTATGTTTCAGTTCTTCAGAATTCATAACTATCCAAGAAGACAGTTTTCCCCGACATCATGTGTGATTTAATCCCACAACAAATGAAAAGACAAAGTTGGAAAGAGATTTGACTCCCCAGTAGCCACGCTCCCTCCCTTCCTGAAGAAGGAAATTAGGCCCCTGCCTTCCCTCCATCAAGCATTATTTGCCAGGTTCTGGACGAGGCACTAGGGTACCGAAATGAACAAATCAAGGCCCCGACCTCAAAAGCACTCAGCCTGGCGGAGGAAGCCGACACGAGAGCAGGCAGGTGTGGCACAGGGCCATGGGGAAGGTGCGCTTGATCCAGCCTTGGTAATGCCTGCTAGGGGCGCGGAACGGCTTCCTGGAAGTAGTGACACCTAGTGGTAGAAGAAGTAGGGGTTACTCGGATGGGTGGAGAGGGCGTCGGGGGAAGAGGGGTATTTTAGAAACAGGAAATGGCATGGTCACGCAGAGACACACTGTGAGCCCTGGCTAGGGATGGCATGTGTGGGTGCTGGCGCAGGAGGAGAGGACGGGTCCATACGGTAGGCAGGCAGGGCTGGATCACAGCGCGGCCCTGCTGGCCAGGGGTGGCCAGTGCCTTCTGCTAGCCTGGGGGCCTCTGACGGCAGCTTCAGTGTTAATTCAGCTTTGTAGCCCCAGGGCCTAGTACTATACTGGCCCATAGCAGAAACTTTCTATACATCTGTTAAATGAGTGAATAATCAGACTTGCATTTTAAAAGTTTATTCAGACTTCTGGTTCTGACAAGATGGAAGACTCAACTGGTATGGATCTCTTTCCCAAAACAAACACAGAGACATGATAGATAAACTATACCAAAAGAATAATTTAAATACATAACTAAGCTCAAAAAAATGACAGTAAAATTCCCAGATGCTTGAAATGAAAAGGAAACTAAGTCAGAGCTGTAGTCTTTACCATGACAACTAGGGATTGGGAATATCAGACTTTGATATAATTATAGGAGCTGAGATTTTAATGCCCACGGGAGGCAGAAGACCTGGCTAAAGAACTGGAACTGAGACCCACCCCCCCGTCCACATAAAGCCGGAATCCAAGGAGGCTGTTGGTCTCTGAACAAGGAACCAGGAAGACCTTTCTTACAGCTCAGAGAAATGTCTGTAATGGCACAGAAGTGGAGATCCCAAGCCCAGGTTGCATGTGGGTGTGGAGTCTGAATGCACGCTGCCCAGGTGCTGGGCTCCTGAGCCAAGCTGTCAACATCCAAACTAGCAGGACCTATGAAACTCCCAGGCTTGGGTCCTGGCAGAACAAATGCAAAAGCAATGAAAGAACACACCCACAACCCGTGGTATATAGAACTGCCACAGTAAAGAACCCTGCTTAAGACTACTTTATGATAAAAAACAACAAACCACATGAGAAATGAACCACATAAAGGTGAGTCCATAGACACAGGAAATGGGAGAATTGGCACTCTCAGAATTAGAACTAAAACTCACTGAACAACTTGAAAGAGGTTATAAAATAAATATAATCAAAATAATTAGAAATAAAAAGAATAAATATAATGAAAGAGTAGGACACTAAAAAATAAAAATAAAAAAACAGGCTGATTTTTAAAAGCACCAAACAGTACTTCTGAAAATTAAAAATAAAAACTCAACATTCATATTGGGAAGGGATATTAAACAGCACATTACAAACTGCTACAAGCAGATTAAACTTAGACACTTTTGAGGAAGTTTCCTAGAAGGCAGCACTGGCAGTAAAGAGATAGAAAAAAGAGAGGAAAGATGAAATAAGATGGTGGGTTTCTAACAGAAGTTCCAGAAGGACAGAATCAAAGAGATAACAGATAAGAATTTCTAAATGAGAACTGAGTCCTAAACAGTATATAACAAAAATGAAAGCACTCAGACATAATGTAGTAAACTGTAGAACACTAAAGACAAAAATAAGGTCTCAAAAGCAGCCAGAATGAAAAGACATACTAACGCAAAGCGCGCCAAGGCTGCAGAGAGGAGAGATTGGAAGTGAGCCAGCTGACGGCAGAGAGGACAGTTTGCCCGGGAGTGTCGTGGTTCTGGCGTGAGGAGGAGGGTGGCAGTGGAGACAGAGAGAAGGTAACCTTCTGGACAAGCCCTTCGTCTGTGAAGGTCGCCAGCATCCACACAGTCGCTCCAGTCAGAAGCAGTCACTTTCCTCATTGTTACCTCCACAGCACTCAATTCTTCCCACCGCGACAGTGCACGTCGCCCCAGAGGTGCTGCAGTGTATTTTGCTACTAATATAAACCCCTTGAGGGCATGAACCGGGTCTAATTTCTCTTTGCTCCCCCTAGGGTCTAGCACAACACACTGTATAGAGCAGGGACTTAAAAAACGTTTAACTGAATTCTCATAAATCACTTATTCACTCTTCTAGGCCTTGTTCCTTGCCCCATGAAGAGATCGCCAAACATTAATTTGAGAAAAATGACTCAATTACTCCTCGATTTACTGGATTTAATACTAAAGGTAGGCACAGTTTTCTGCAACAGAGAAAAAAAGAAGGTGGTCCTTGGGTCCACGGGTAGTGACCGGTGGTATCTGTTGTGTGTAGCGGGGAGTGAGGTCTCACACCTCTTAGATGCAGATTTGAACAGCTTTGGGGAGGGTGACAGAATAATTAGGGGTAGAGAGATTTACTAATCTAACCCAAGGCACAATAGGACGGCTTCTCTCTTTCTAATGACCTCAGGGCTTTAAGAATGTTTACCTGAGAGCTGTGTTTCTAGCCCAAGAAGAGACAGGGTCCAAGTCTCATCAAAGATGGACAAGTCCCAGGGCCTGTCCTCCCTGGATCCCGGAAGCAGATCAGCCCCTTTATGTTGAAGGACAACAGGATGACATAGAGCAAAGGATCAGGGCTGCCAGGATGTTCTAAGGAAGGAAGCTGATCAGAGAGTACAGGAAATACAAAAGCAGAGTACCCATTTTCCAGCCCATTCCATTTGAAAGGAAAGACCATTTGGGAGAACTGTCCAACAGCCTCAGCACTTACTCAGAAGAACTTTTTTTGCTGACACAGTGAATCTGGCAAACAGAGATGAATACCAAAATGATTACAAATTATACTGCAGGGGACACCCTGAAAAGAAGAGTAGTCTTTTCAATAATTAGTTGTACCAAACTCATATTCAACCCGGTTTCTTTCACATGTAGACTCTCATCTCCCTGCTGCTGTTGCCTTCACATTACTTGGCCTGAGACAACATGGGCTCCTTAGGGCCTGGGCTGAATATCCTCATTTCCTAAATGCCACTAGTATACCAGTACTTGGATTCAGGCATTCTAGAGGAAATGACCCTAAAAGGGAACAGAGGAACACAGAGCAGAGCCTGGGAAGAGAAGTCACGGTCAGGCTCATGGGGTCCTCCCTTCACTTCACAATTCACAAGTGGGGAGAGGAGGCTGCCTTTGAACACATACAACTGAGGGCTGTCAGGGGCATGCGCACCAGCCTCTTCCCTAATCAACACACTGTTAGCTGCAGCCCTGCTGGCACTAGGAAAGGGAGAGGCCACCAACACTTCCTGTAAGCACTCTATTTACCCGGCCGGTGGTGATGCACTGTAACATGATAGCTCTGCCAGAGAGCTATCCCATTATTTTGAACAAACAAAGAAACTTGAGGCTCAGAGAGGTTAAGAAAGTTGTCTAAGGACTGAGAAGGAACCCCGAGTCTGACTCTAAGATAAAAAGAGAGAGTCAGGGAGAGGGGTCATTGAGGCATTTGATCGCATCATTGAGGCATTTGATCGCCATACTTTTCTAGATCATGGCTGCTATCTGATTTCCTACACAAATGCTTTTCTTGACAGGGCTTTGGGAGCCAAAGCTTAGCTATATTTACAACCCCCAAATTCTCTTCTTACATTGCTTGCTCTGATTATATGCTAGGAGCTACAGACAGACCAAGACACAGAGCTAGATTATTTTCTCCTTTCATATTCGAAGACAACCTAAGTTGTTGGCATTGGACAACTGCATGGCTAAGACATGAACTTAAAGGATGGACAGCCAGTGTCCTTCTCCCACTGAACAAAAACTCTGCAACCTTTTTTCCAAAGAGCAGAGAGTCAGGCCAGAATTAGTGTTACAGGACACTTGGTTAATCTTTCCTATGATTAATTTGCTGGGAATTAGGGGTACACAATAGCTTACTACAGCATCCTCCTAAAGATAAATTACATAGAATAATAATAATGCATCGAATGTAATTTGAATGGAGATTTGGTCATGAGGGCACCCAGTAACCTATCTTCTACCCATAACAGAGCAAGAGTTCTTGAGGAAGACAAGAGTTTCTATTCTGGAAGGTAACATACAGTTCTACTGGCATGTGTCTATTTGTTTCCTTCCACTGGATAAAATTAAGTAGCTTGGACCTTTAAACAAGGAGGTCAGAATACACTGTCCTCAAGTCCAGGTTAAGATTGCTCTTGTTACTGACGGAGATTTCTAAGAATAGCGACTTGGGACGATTGTCTTCCATCTGTTCTTTCCCCAGACTACACGTGATAATGTTGACTGCTTCTCACAGCTGTGGCAAGTTACCTGGAGTGAGTTCCCTAGGCCTCAGCTTCTGCAAATGCAACAATAATAAAAGAACACACCTTGGGATGTTATGAGGATTAAACTGGATTGACAAATTTGAGGTCCCCAGTACTCTAACGTACAGCAGGTGCTCTATGGTAGTGGCCATCCTCATTATTATTGCCATTGTCATCATCAGGGCACATTTCTTGTGCCTCATTTACCACTATTTTCACTGTCTCACAAACAAAAATACGTAGTCAAGGAGGCAGTCTTGATGAAGAAACGAGGTGCTATAAAATTATGCCAGGTGTCACCTTTCCAACAGGGCCACCAATTTTTTTTTTTTTTTTTTTCAGAGACAAGGTCTCACTATGTTGCCCAGGCTGGATTCAAACTCCTGGGCTCAAGTGATCCTCCCACCCCAGCCTCCTGAGTAGCTGGGACCACAGGTGTGTGCCACTGTGTCCAGCTAAGGCTGTCAATTTAAATCTGTGTAAGTACCCAGAAATCTTCCAACTATAAAATTCACAAGGTAGACAATCACAAGAAACAGAAGTATAGTCAGACAGTGATTAGAGAACTGTGGCAAAAGTCAAAGTCACACAGGGAATCAAATGAGCAAGCACATGACTGGCGACCCTGGGGGCTGGGCCTAGAGGGCGGCTGGGGCCTGGAAAGGAAGGCCTGCTGTGGAACACACTCCTAGCACATCGCAACTCCCGCATAAGTGCTCCAAGCACACGTGGGGGCACAGAAACTCTAATGGAAGAAATATTTTTGTGCCAGCTATTTTCTAGTTCAGTTGCAAAAAGTGTGATTCCTGTCCTGACAACCCCTTAGCAAGGGAAGCCCAGTGTCAGAAAGCCCATAGGTGCCACTGCTGACATCACGTGAGGTGACACTCTTTCCCACTGGGTGGCTTACTTGTTACTGTCGCGGTACTCATAGATATGACATCCTTGAGGCAATCCGGTCTCATGGTCCAGAGTAAAAGCGAGCTTTAGCTGAATAAAGAGAGAAGAGAAAGACAAGTTTTAGGCAGCGTGCTCTACTCATTCCAACAGCTGAAGAGAAAAAAAAAAAA
>RJWJ010034883.1:0-16987 GCA_004363605.1 Indri indri | reverse complement strand
GACAACTTAAAGAAGGAAATTGAGAGCAAAATTAATATAGAGAGTTTCTTTTGGCCAAGGTTGAGGATGGCAGCCCAGGAAACACTGGGAAGGGCTGTGGAGAACAAAGGAGAGGACCAGGTTTTTAGAGAAAAAAGGATGAATCAGGAGAGGGAGTGATTACAAAAGTTGTTTTTCAGGAATTCTCATTGGTTTATAGAAATAGCATTGAACAATGATTGGCAATACATTGTTGAACTATAGGATATGAGTTATGGTGTCCAGCATAGGGCATATTAGGTTAATTTATGGCTTCTCGGTGGAGACAGTCCAGAGTCCATAAAGTAGGCAGCTTTAAAAACATTATTTGGCTTAAGGCGGGAGTGAGACATGACTATTATTTTAATGCCTCTCCAGGTCTGATAATTTAAAGGGAACTCACATTCCTTAGACAAAAAGTGTCTTTCTTTCTCAGTAATAATGGTCACCATGAGGGCAGACACTCACTTGTGTATAGCACAGACCTCGAACAGCCATAGCTTACAAGAGCAAAATGCAAATATTAATATATTTCTCTCTCCCAAAGTCCAAGCAGTTTTGGAAGTTCTGCTTTACAAAGCTGTCAGGAGCCCAGGATCCTTTTGTCTCATTGTGTCTTCATCTCTAAGGTGCTGTCCTGGTTCCCGTGGTCTGAGGTCCACATTCCAACCACTAGAAAGAAGGAAATGACACGAGGAAGGAACACACCATACTTTAAGGCATAACCCAGAAGTTGACCCCAGCTTTTTTCTCATTTCCCATTGGACAAAATGTAGTCACATGGACGTACCCTATTACAAAGGAGGCTGGGAAATGTAGTTTTCATTCTGGGAAGTCTGTCCAGCTACCACCTGGTGGATTTCTTATTATAGAAGGAGAGAATCGCTTTTAAACGATGGCAAGCAATTTGTGTCATGGCTATGCAGCCAAGAACTTGACAATTTTCACACCTAATGATTTCATTGGTTCCCCAGGGGCTGTTGTGAGAGAAATTTACCCTAAACAAACTTGTTATATGCTTGGAATTCTTTCCATTGAATTATATAATAAGCGGGAAAAAAGTGAGGGGGGTGGTGTATGTTTGTTTGCCCTGGAAATTTCTGAAAGGTTCTGAAAGTGTACTCAGGAAATTGTGAAAATAGTCGACTTTGGAGAGTGAAACACACTGCAGGGAGGAGGACAGCTTCTACATTTCTTTTTATTCCCTTCCATACTGTTTAGTATACTCATCATGTACATGGATTTCTTTTACAATAATGTGAACTAGTTAATAAAAATAAGTGAGCTTCCGGCCTTGATTCAGAAATGTACAATTGAGAGTTGGAAAGGAATTTAAAGGAAATTTAGCACAATCCATGCCAAGATATATTATCAAATGAAAAAGAAAAAAAATTAAAAAGCAGTTGAAGATTCGCTTGACTACTATGATCCTGTTTGGGTTTTTAAATTATATATAGGATATAAATATACATATGTAGGTGTGTATAGAGAAAGATACAGCTACATCAAAAGGGAGAAACAACTTGGAGGAGTATACATCAAATTGTCTCTCTCTCTCTTGCGGTTAGAGATATGGAGGAGTTTCACTTTCTATTTTATTAATTTCTGTAATGATTTTGTTATTGTATTGACTCATATTTTAATAAAAATGGAAAGACTCCAGCTAATTTTTTAATTCCTTCTGTTAACAGCTCTGACCTCCAGGCTCTGATGAAATCATTTCAATAAATAGAGAATTCATTCATCCATCGCAGAAACATGTACAGAAATAGGGCCTGTCGTGCCAGGCCCCGGCAATACAAAATCCAAAAAGGTCTTAGTATCGGAGCCTCAAATAGTGAAACCAGGGCAGGGGTGAAGGGGGAAGTAGACCAGAGGGAGAAGAATGAACATTATTATAAGGGATCTCACCTGTCATGTTCACAGTTGTAGCCCCAGCTCCTAGGTTAGTGGCTGACACATAATAGATGCTCAGTAAATATGTGTTGAAAAAATGAGTAGCAGAGGAGGAAAGGAGAGTGAATTATCTGATTTGTCAGATGGAACAGTCATTCTACCAGCGGTGTAGAGACAGGCCAGACCACGGCAGTGGTGATGTCAATTGGCGTTGGGAGGATGGCGAGGAGGGAAGGCAGAACTGAATATCTGAGAAAAGGAATAGAAAAGAGAAGATGTAACCTCTAATTCTTACGCTGTCCTTTCTTTCGTGATATCTTCTACCTTGCACCTTCCACTGACAGGTACTTTGCTATATACATGAAGATGTTATGCCGTTGCAGTGATGAGAAAGTTAACGATAATTATAATAGCTTCTTTTGATTTGCTTGCAATTAGTTTGGATATGACATTTCATTTGTTGAACATTTTAGTCAATTATACTGAGCTGGCTGTGATGATGGAAAATACAAAAGAGTTAATCATTAATTATCACAGGATATTTACATAATTACCAAGCAGTCCCAAATTTAGTTGATCCTTTTAGAATGAACCTCAAAAAGTGGTTTTGAGTTTCCTTATGATTTTCTTTACATTTTCAATTTTTTTCCACAATAAAATTATGTTATAGTAGTAATCTTTTGAAAAAAAACCCAACCAAAAAATAAAACAATCACAGATTTTTTTTTTTTTTTTTCTGTTCTAATCACTCCAAAAGTTTTGGGGCAATTAGGAATCACTTGTACAAGGAACAAAGAAAAAATTTTTCCTGCCATCAAAAAGGAAAGAGATCATTTCCCCTCCTCTTTCCAGAGCATTCCAGAGAGAAACCTAGTGGTCATAAATCTTCTCTCTAATCCTAGTTAGTCTATAAATCTCTTCAGAGGCAAGCAAGCCTCTTGCCAGCTTTACAACCCAGAAACGTTTTTCAAAGTTCTGGGATGCAGCCCCGTTGAAATGTAAACATCTGAGGAAACAATACCCTAGTCCCCCAGTCACCGTGGGCACCTTTCTCTGAACTAGCAAACGAGGTAAGGGAAGCTTTACTAACTTCTCAGTCCACTTCTACCCCAGTTTTTTCACCATTTTGGGGCTCAGAAACCAATGCCCCCAAATATGGCACTTTGACATGCCGAACTAAAGAAGGAAGCCTCCAGGTGTCTCTGGCCTTCCTCCTCCTCCTCCTCCTCCTCCTGTCTCTCGGTGCTCTGTGTCTCCCCAGTGGTGCACAGGATGAAACTCTTCTCTAAGCTCCCTCCTCATCTGCCTCAAGTGCAGACCCACCAAAGAAGAAAACAACGACCTGTGGTCCCTTCCTTCTCTGAGTTTGCATCAACTGAACTCATATCACGTGAAGAAAGACTGAAATCTGTCAGCACGCCTGGACAGACTTTTGTCATATACGCTTGTCTGCTCTGTGAGCCCGACACACATCGCCCTGGGTCATTGTATGTTCTTGAAGCCCATTGAATCCCCCTAAAAGTCATTTACTACCCCCATAAAATCACACACACACTTTCCCATCTCCCTTTCCCCTTCGAAGGGTTGTAACCAGCTGTGCCCCATTGTGTGCCAGGCAGTCACTCTGTGACCTTACCCCTGTGCGTGATAATAAATTTGTCTGCCTTTTCCCCTGTTAACCTGCCTTTCATCAGCCGATTTTCAGGGAACCTTCGGAAGGTGAAGGGGCAGTTTTCCCTTGGCCCCTACGCCATCTCTTCAAACAAAAGATCTCTTCAGTCCCTTAACACAAGGTCAAACTCCCACGTACTCAGGGCCATCTCGATATGAATGAGATTCTCTACTTTGTATTCAGAGGTTGGATCTTTCAGGCAAAGCTAGGGAAGGCCTGTCCCTGAGATGTCCTAAAATTAAACTAGGAACCAAGAGTCCTGGGCTGTAGTTTCCATGGGAAAAGACCCTCTGGGCACATCACCGCTCGAAGGTGTTCCATTTCACCCTCCATGGAGAGGACTGGCTAATCCTTTCCATGTAAACTACCATCAGATTGATTCAGCCTTAGCTGGGCAGTTGGTATCTTTTCCTCCCACTGTAAGAAAACAATGGATCAAATCGTCAACCAACAGTAATAGCCTACCAATCTCTGCCAAAAATTTGATTAATTTCTGCCCCAAAGTGCCACAGACAAATGGTGCAAAAAGAATGGCTCGGAGTGTTGGAGCAACTTTAATGAATCCTCCCACTGTGGATAATGTCTTTTTGAATACACAAACAAGGGCTTCGTGCCAATGACAGATTTCCTTTCTTGTCCAAAACCTTAGACAGTAATTATTGGCCTAAAGACTCAAAAAGAAAAGAGTGAGAAGTAGCAGCATCCAGGCGACATCTACAAAGCCAGCACTTGGTGATAAGCGAGCTCGTTAATACTGTTATAAATATTCATCTTGTTTCTGGAAAATTCAATCTAGGAGAAATATAAAAAACTAAACAGTTTCTAAATTTCTTATCCCTATAGGGGCAAGGGAAAAGTTCCCCCTTTGCCCTCTGAAGGTTTGCTGAAAATCAACTGACGAAAGGCAGACTACTAAAAGAAAAGGCATTCGAATTTATTTGATAGTTTTTTGTCACACAGGAGCCTTCAGAATGAAGACCCAAAGATACAGAGGATATTGTCCATTTTTATGCTTAGGTTCAATGAAGTATGGACGATCGCGTAGAAATATGATTGGACAAAAATGGCACGATCTAATGCTAATACACTGAGTGGGGAAACCCAGCAAGGCCTGTTTAGATTCTTCTTGGCCTCTCTGAGCAGCATTCCTTCCTTCTAGATACTGGACAGGACCCCTCTGCCCCCCAGAATGGGAACCTTATGACTGTTGAAGTCAAAATAAAAATGTAGAGATAGGCCGGGTACAGGGCCACATGCCTATAATCCCAGCACTTCGGGAGGCCGTGGCAGAACTGCTTGAGGCCAGAAGTGTGAGCCCAACCTGGGCAAAAATAGCAAGACCCTCCATCTCTACAAAAAAATTTTAAAATTAGCCTGGTGAGGTGGCATGTGCCTGTAGTCCCAGCTACTCAGGAGTCTGAGGCAGGAGGATCGCTTGAGCCCAGGAGTTCAAGGCTACAGTGAGCTATGATTGCACCACTGCACTCCAGCCTAGATGACAGAGGGAGATCTTGTTTAAAAAAAAAAAAAAAATGTAGAGATGAATCTCTAAGTTTAGATTTTTGTTTGTTTGTTTTGTTTTGTTTGAAAGAAAGAATTTCAATTTGGAGCATACACACAGACCAAGCGGTTTTTCATATATCTGAAGAACAAAGAGAAGGCTGGGAGTTTTATATAAAAAAGAGAATGTTACATGCTGTCCTGGGAGAACGTTCGTTGGTATTATTAATATTAGTAGTAAAGTCTGGGGAGCTGGCCAGCTCTGACTGGCAGGCGATGGAAGTGGGCAACATTAGTCCTGGAGTCCCAGCAAGTTAGCTCAGCAGCTATAGACAGAACTGGTTTTAGGTTACAACAGACAGTTTCAGCCGCTGGACTTGCAGAAAGTATTTCTAGAACAATGTTGTATACCCTGAGTGATTTTCCCCGGCCCCTCGGCCCTGATGTAGTTGAGTGTGACAAGAATGGCCCAGTTTGTATGATCAACTTTCACATGACCTACAATCAAACAAGGTGGGTCAGATGATTTCTGTATGTCCAGTTTTTATACAAAAAGCCAGGGGCGGGGGAGTGAGAGTCATATTTTTAGGTTTCATGGCTGGCTCTGGGGAAAAGAGGTTCTGGTTTTTCTGATCCGCCTTGGGGAAGAAGGATTCCAGTTTCTGTGACTTGCCTCAGGGGAGAACGAGGGCCAGAGACAGGGGGACAGGAGAAGGTCAGAGACACAGACTTTGCTTCTGACGCTGCTTCTAAGGGCTTCATTTTGGGGTATCGTTTTCGGGGCCCCAACATTTCTTACTGCAGCGTACTCATCTTTGTATAATAAATAAAGAGCATAAATTGGCAAAAGGAATAAATACTGACGTAAAAAGTGAGGCGAGATGCACCTTAATCAAAGAGGAAGATGTGGGCCGGGCGCGGTGGCTCATGCCTGTAATCCTAGCACTCTGGGAGGCCGAGGTGGGCGGATCGTCCTGAGCTCAGGAGTTTGAGGCCAGCCTGAGCAAGAGCGAGACCCCATCTCTACCAAAAATAGAAAGAAATTAATTGGACAGCTAAAAATATATATAGAAAAAATTAGCCGGGCATGGTGGCGCATGCCTGTAGTCCCAGCTACTCGGGAGGCTGAGACAGTAGGATTGCTCTAGCCCAGGAGTTTGGGGTTGCTGTGAGCTAGGCTGATGCCACGGCACTCACCCCAGGCAAGAGAGTGAGACTCTGTCTCAAAAAAAAAAAAAAAAAAAAAAAAAGGAAGATGTGGAGGTGTTCTGGGTGGACCCGACCAAGCCTCGGATGTCATTGGACAACGATATTTGGAACATATAAAAGAAACACCAGGCTTATAAGACTTATAAGACTCAGCGTTAATTAGTTTTGACCAACATTCATTCATCCAGAAAATATTTACTGACCATCTCTTATGTGCCAGACACTGTGCTTAGTGCTGGAGCAAAGTCAGACATGATCCTTGTCCTCAAACTATCTTAATGTCCAACGAGGGAGACAGACAATTATCAGACACACAGGGAACGTTTCGTCTCCTGTGCGCCGAATGAAAGGGTCTGAAACAGGAGGTTTTAACCCAAACAGAGGGCAGAGGAGGCCCTGAGGGAAGGGATGAGCACTGCCCAGGTGCAGAAGGGGCTGAAGGGCCATCAGGAAGAAGGCGCCAGCACCTGCACGAGTCCTGGCTGGAGAGAGGGGCGAGGACCACACAGGGGACAGAAGGGAGGAAGGTTTGCGCAGAGCGGGAGGAGCCGGGAGGGTGCTGAGACTGAGCGTGCAGGTCCCTGTCACCCAAACTAAGGAGATGGCTTTTATTCTAAGAGCAGAAGGCTTTAAGGAGGACAAGCATGTCTGATTTGCATTTTGAAAAGACATCTCCAATGAGCTATCAAGCCAAGAAAAGACACGGAGGAAACTTAAATGCTTGTTATTATGCTAAGTAAAGGAAGCCAATCAGTAAAGCCCACACACCATGTGATTCCACCTCTATGACATTCTGGAAAAGGCAAAACTATGGAGACAGTAAAAAAGGCCCCTGGCTTCCAGAAGTTAGCAGGGAGGGCGGGATGAACAGGTGGAGCACGGCGGAGTTTCCGGGCAGTGAAACTGCTCCGTGTGACACTGTGATGGTGGATGCACGTCACTGTAGATACACTCGTCCAAACCCATGGAGTGTGCGACACCGAGCGTGAACCCTAATGTAAACCATGGACTTTAGGTGACGGTATGCCGGGGTGGGTTCTGGTGGGGGATGTTGATCGTGGGGGGGTTATGCATGTGTTGGGGCAAGAGGTTTATGGGAAGTCTCTGCACCTGTCGCTCAGTTTTGCTGGGCACCTAAAATGTCTCGGAAAAATAAAATCTATTTTAAAAAGATGTCTGTAGCTTCACAAGTAAGAAAGAATCTGAGGGAGGGAGGAGCACATGTAAAATAAAAGTCGGAAGGGCTTCTGCAGCAATCTGGGCAGCAGAGGACCGTGTCTTGGACCAGAAAGGTAGCGATGAAGTTGGAGAAAAGAGAATTGGTATTGTTGTTGTTGTTGTTGTTTGTCTTTTTGTTTTGGGGTTTTTTTCTTTTTCTTTTTTTTTTTTGAGATAGGGTCTTGTTCTGTCGCCCCTGCCAGAGTGCAGTGGTGTCATCATAGGTCACCACAACCCCAAACTCCTGTGCTCAATGATCCTCCTGTGCACCACGACCGGCTAATTTTTCTATTTTTTGTAGAGATGAGGTCTTGTTCTTGCTCAGGCTAGTCTTGAGCTCCTGAGTTCAAGGGATTCTCCTGCCTCACCTTCTGGAGTAACTGAAACTGCAGGCTTGCACCACCACACCCAGCTAATTTTTTAATCATTTTGGAGAGATGGGGTCTCACTATGTTGCCCAGGCTGGTTTCAAACTCCTAGCCCCAAGTGATCCTCCCGTCTCAGCCTCCCAAAGTGCTAGGATTACAGGTGTCAGCCACTACACCTGGCTGAGAATTGTTTTAAGAAGACATTTAGGCGATAAAATCAACAGGCCTAGGTGATAGGTTGAGTACGGAGGTGAGGGAGACGAAGGTGGCATAAGCAGTGGGGTATTGGAGCCAGTGCAAACTGGCTCACTAGAGCTCATTGTTACATTTTCAGGAATCTTCCAAGCTGATTCTTAAATACAGCCCCTATTAAAAAGAATACAAATTTATAATTATATATTTGTATCTAAATATAAATGATACACTGTATTTAAAACAAAGGTTATGGGCCAGGTGCAGTGGTTTACACCTGTAATCCTAGCACTCTGGGAGCCCAACCTGAGTAACAGCGAGATCCCCCCATCTCTACTAAAAACAGAAAAATCAGCTGGGCTTAACCAGGCATCGTGGTGCACACCTGTAGTCCCACCTACTCAGGAGGCTGAGGCAGGAGGATTGCTTGAGTCCAGGAGTTTGAGGTTGCTGTGAGCTACGCTAATACCATGGCACTCTAGCCTGGGGGACAAAACAAGACTCTTTCCCCCCCCCCCAAAAAAAAACTTATTGGATAGATACATGGTTGGTTGGATGGGACAAAAACCAAATATATTTCTTATTATAGCACAACTTGTCTGTTTCTCTTCACCCCTGGACTTCGAATGTCCAAGGGGTGGGTCTAGGCACTTTGCATGGCCCCTGCCTGGCACACAGTAAGAATCAAAACATAATTGCTAGTGTTGCTAATCTTGCCATCACAGTTGTTCGGTTATTAGTGTAATGTCTACCTCATAGCGTTGTCTAGCTCATTCAGTGACATGAGTCATTTAGCAGATGATTTAGTGAATTCTTTTTTAGTGTTCCCTCCTCCTGGGTGCAGAGAAGGTTGCTAACTTGCCCAAGGCCTCCTAGCTCTTCAGACTAGAATTCAAATTTCCTCTGGAGTTCTCTTTCCATTTCATCCTCAAAGATACCCAAAGGACCTTTTAGCATATTGGCGATTGACCCAAAAGAATTTCCAAGTCTGGAGACAAATCCCAGCTCCTGACAAATCCTGACTCCCTCTTCTGTATTGCCCTCCCAGGTCATCCTTTCCCCATGGCTGCATAAAATAGATTGAATCAAACAGACCCCATCACGCCGGCTGCTCCTCCCTGCTGGGGACAGGAGCAGCCCGACTGCAGCGTCAGCTGAAGGCAGAAGACAGTCAGGGCACTGGGCTTCTCCTTCCAAAAAGCCGCCATTCAAGGTCACAGAGAGGCTGGAGAACAGGACAAACACAGATAAATGTCCTTGAGGGCGAGTGACTTTTTGTCTGGATATAGAAATAAGAATTACAAGGGAAAAGGCACCATTTGCTTGGCCTGAACCTTGTGTTTTAAGACACAAAGAAGAATTTTGGATCACATCTCTCTTCTTAGAGCAAGGATGGCCCCACCAGTGTGAACTAAAATAAAATCTTAAGGCTCCCCCCCACCAGCTGACTGAATGGACCCCCTCTTGGCCAAGGGGATATCCTAAAACTAAATTGCCTGCCAGGAGGAGGGAGGTCAGACAAGCCTCATCATGCCCCCTCCCTTCTCGAGGACATCCTTTGTAACCCATTAACTGGCCTAAGGGTGTGCAAGACAAACCTGCAGGTCCTCAATTTACACAACAAATATATGTTGGTGGCTTGTCTCTGATAAACAGCTCCTATGTTAAAACATTCCAGGCCTTTAGACAAAGCTTCATGTCTTTAACCAATTATAAGTCAAAGAATCTTTAAACCCACCTGTAAGCCACCCCCCCTCTTCGAGATAGCCCACCTTTTTGAGCCAAACCAATGTACACCTCCCACATACTGATTTATGACTTTACCTGTAACCCGTCTCCCTGAAATGTATAAAACCAAACTGTAACCCAGCCACAGTGAGTCCACTTGCTCAAGGCTTCTTGGGCGTGGCTCCAGGACATGATCCTCAAATTTGGCTTGTTACAGCAAGTGTTACAGTGGTGGTCCCAAGGACAAACCAAGCGGCACACAGAGAGTTGGAGAATCAAAGTTTATTCACCGGCAGGCTCAGAGGGGTCTCGCCACCAAATTCCGAGCACCATCTACCCGATTTTTCCCACTTTTATTAAGTTGAGGTGGTCCGAGGGGTGGGGTCTCAGATGGCAAAGGTAATAGGTTAGTTGATGTCAGGTAATAGGTTAGTGTTATGCTGATACAGGTCTTCCATGAGGGGTGGGGGTCTCAGGCGGCTGATATGCCAAGTAATAGATGGGGGTTTTCCTTATCAGGCTCAGAATAAATCTCTTTAAAATTATTTTACAGCGTTCAGTTTCTTTTCCGTCAACACCAGAGACTGGCTGCAGGGCCCTGCGCCTCTCCCCAGCCCAGCACAAACAGGAGAGGCCAGAAAAGCAAGTGCGATGGTTGTGGTCCTGCGGAACACTGGCAGGCGCTACCAGCTTTACACACACGAGTGCATCACCACACCCCGGTACGGTGGGTCGTGTTGTCACCATTGTGCCCATTTTACGGATGAGGAAACTGACAGACAGCCACAGGCGTGAGGTTAACTTGCCCTAGCTTCACACAGCTCATTGGTAGAAGGATCAGGATTTAAACCCAGAGTGGGAGTCCAATCAATACTGTCCAACTAAAAAAATAAAAATTAAAATCATAACAAGAATAAATCCAGAGTGGGCTGGCTTCGAGGCCTCTGCTCTTTGATGGTGTGATTGCTGTGATTTTGCACTGTTTTTAACTTTTTTATTTTGAAATACTTTTAGATGTACAGGAAAGTTGCAAAAACAGGACAGAGCATTCCTGTGTTCACCTTGCCTAGACTTCCCTAATGTTAGGGTCTTACAGAGCTTGACCACTATGACCAAAACCAGGAAATTAGTACTGGGACAATTCACTGCAGACCTTGATAAGGAAAACCCCCATCTGTTATTTGGCACATCAGCCACCTGAGACCCCCACCCTTCATGGAAGACCCGCATCAGCATAACACTAACCTATTACCTGGCCCATCAACTAACCTATTACCTGGCGCATCAGGATAACACTAAATCTATTACCTGACACATCAACTAACCTATTACCTGGCAGGCATTAACCACCAGACACCCTACCCTCCAGACCACCACAACTTAATAAAAGTGGGAAAAATCGGGTAGATGGGGCCCAGAATTTGGTGGCGAGGCCCCTCTGAGCCCACTGGTGAATAAACTTTGATTCTCCTACTCTGCGTGTGCCGCTCGGTTTGTCCTTGGGACCACTTGCTGTAACACTTGCTGTAACAACCTTACTCAATTTTTACCAGTTTTTCCACTAAATGTTCTTTTCCGCCATCTGGGAGGAAACACATTTCCGCTGCCACCTTTTGTTCAGTGACTGGGGGCCTATGCATTAAACTGACAAAAGACAGATTAGCAAGAGAAAAGGCAGGTTTTTGTTTTGGGGTGTATGTACCCACATGGGAGTTCACCCAAAAACACTGTGACTCAAAGGGGTGGTTAGAATTTGGGGCTTACACACCAACTTAATAGGTGAGGGGGACGGGGAGGAAGGGCATTTGTGGAAAAACAAATGACTTTACGAAAAGATAAATGGGAGTCTGGGAGAATAGATGGGAGATAGGAGAGACTTTGTGACAACGTCTGCTTGGGTGTGATGCTCACTCCCCTCTCAGAGAAGTTCACAGTTGCCCCCAGGGAGGGGATTTATGACAATTGAGTTCTTTTATGTTCTTTCAGGAGGCTCTGCTTTTAGGCAGTAAGGGCTTCCAGGAACTCAAATGCTTTCAGGTCAAAATATTCTGCGCTCTTCACCCCTCCAGGATCCAATCAGGACCCTGCCTTGCATTTTGTTATGTCTTCCCGGGTCTCCTCCAATTTCTGACGGTATCTCAGTCTCCTGATATTTTTCATGACTCTGACACTTTGGAGCAGTATTGATCAGTTATTTTGTAGAATGTCCCTTAATTTGATGTTTTCTCAGGACTAGACTGAGGTTGTTAAACACTTACTAGCATGCCTCTGGTCATCGGTTTGCATGAGAATGAAATGACGACTAGGGTTTCTGCAAGTTCTCCAGACAGGAGATGATTATGGGTCTATTTGCCAGAAACAAATTATCATCATTATTCATTATGATTATTCTACCACCAAACGTTTATCAGGTTCTTGCTACGCACTAGATGTTGTGTTCATTGCTCCGCGGGAAGTCTTTGTTTTAATCCTCACAGCAACCCTGTGAAGCTGGCACTCTTACTATCCCCACTTCACAGATGAGGAGACTGAGGGTCTAACGAGTTAGGTCACCTGCCAAAGGCAACACAGAAAGCGAGAAGCAGAGCCGGGATTGGAGCCCTAGTCTGTTTGCCCGAGGTCCCCGTTCTTTCTCTTCTTAAGAGAGTTAGAACCACCAAAGCTGACTTCATCCTGAGACATCTTGAAAACTGATCTGGGGCTCCTTAAACCAGGGACAGGATGAGTTCTGGAGTCAGGGTTTTAGACTCTCAAGGAAAAACTCTAGCATATGTTTAGAGATGTGCCTGTGCCCTTAACCAGCCACGTCACCAGCTCAAAAGGCAAATGCCAGGCAAGAGACTGATCACTAGATACCAGCCACCAAGTCCTGTCAGTGGTGGGTCAATGTGGCCCATGTGTATACTTGGAGGAAAATAACCTCATAGCTTGAGGTGATGAAAAATATAGTTTTCCAGATGACAATGATAACTAACACTTACATATTTGCCTACTGCGAGCCTGGCACTGTTCTAAGAGACTTCCACGTGCCCCCGTACACTCAGTCTGCACCCAGCCCTCAGTGGTGGTGGTGGGGGAACTATTATAATCCCCATCATCCTGACTCTAACCCCCTAAATTGAAAAGTTAACTATTTAAAAATATCCATGAGTCCGTACTGATAGAAATAAATGAGGGTGACTAGATATATTTTCCAAGCAGGAGAATTCTGACCATTTATGCAGATACTCTGTGTAAGGTTTTAATGTAAGGTTTTTAGATGGTTGGCGCCAGAGAAAGGAAGACGAGTGAAAAGGGCAAGCAACGAGGCTTTATTTGAGCGCTCCCGGGAGAGGTTCACGGGTCCCGAGAGAGGGGCCAGAGAAGTCGCACTGCCCAGAAGTTTCGACCGGGCTTATACATGTTTTTAGAGTTGGGGGATGGGTGTTTCTTTGGCACAAAGAGTTTTGGCGCAAAAAGTAGGGAATTCTTTGTTGCAGTTTTAGGGTGGGTATTGAGAAATAGGAGGGGCCGGTGGTATGTGTGGACTCCAGGGACCGAAACTTCTCTTATCTGGGTGAACATTCAGGTGTGGTTATTCTTTATCTTAGCTGGGCCTAGCAGTTATTTTGGCGGGTCTTGTGGGCTTCTCTTTTTTCTTTAGGGAGGGGAGGGCTGCCCGCCACCAGCCTTACACTCTGCGCTCAAGGAGGGGGAGCCTGACTCCCCTGCCTGGAGTGTGGGCTGCACAAAGCGGCTCCCTTCCAAAGAGCACAGCCTGGAAAGGGAGGGAAGGAGAAACACCCCCTCAACCAGGGATCAAGGTCAATATCCACCATGATAAGCCATGTCAATAGCACACACCCTTGACATGATGCGATAAAAATGGCATTTTCCCTATATTTTCTTCCTCCCCCGAACCCATAACCTCAGTCTAATCATGAGGAAAACATCAGGCAAATCCCCATAGAGGGACATTCTACAGACCACCGGACCAGTACTTCTCAACATTGTCATCAAAAACAAAGGAATTCCGAGAAACTGTCACAGCCAAGAGGAGCCTGAGATGACGTGACAATGCAAATGTAACATGGGAACCTGGGTGGGCTCCTGGAACAGAAAAAGTCACTGGGTAAAAACTAAGGAAATCTGAATAAAGTATGGACTTTAGTTAATAAAAACATATCATGTTGGTCTATCAATTATAAGTTATGCCAAGCTAAGGAAATCTGGAAAAAGCATGGACTTTATTAATAGTTTATAATAATATCAATATTGGTCCATCAATTATAAGTTATGCCATGCTAATGGAAGATAATAACAGGGGAAACTGAGTGCAGGGCATATGGGGACTCTGTACTGCCTTCATGACTTTTCTTTTAATCTAAAACTATTCTCGCCAGGTGCGGTGGCTCACACCTATAATCCTAGCACTCTGGGAGGCAGAGGCAGGTGGATCGCTCAGGAGTTCAAGACCAGCCTGAGCAAAAAGCAAGACCCCGTCTCTACTAAAAGTAGAAAAATTAGCTGGGCGTGGTGGTGTGCTCCTGTAGTCCAAGCTACTCAGGAGGCTGAGGCAGGAGGATCGCTTGAGCCCAGGAGTTTGAGGTTACAATGAGCTATGATGACGCCACTGCACTCTACCTGGGGCAACAGAGCAAGACTCTGTCTCAAAAAAACAAAAACAAAAAAAACTATTCTTCAAAAACTAAGTTTATTTTTCAGAAAAAACAAAAACAAAAATTGACCATTTTTGAATCTCTCAAAAATATACCATCAAAGTAAACTACCTCTTAAAATAATTCAAAAAGGAGCTTCAGAATAGACCACATGAATAAAATATAGCAAAAGCTGTGGAGAAATTGATTTCTCCTGAGAGTGAGAAAATAATACCCAGTACCTATTCAATGATAGGAGGGATCAAAGGAGGAACATGCCCAGGAGAAGACAGTTATTCCAATCAATCTCCTGCTGTAGAAACCATAAACATAAAAATGAAACTATGCTATGAATCTCTCTTTGAGAAAGGGCAGGTGATCAATAGCCCACATGTAGTTTCCCTGCCCAGCTGAGATGACATCCTTCCAAAGGGGGAAAAATGAGCTACCAATGAGAAATCGTCCAGAGGACTAAGAAAGACATCTCAGGAACTTCCAAATTGACTTTGACTGTTAGTCAATGTGTCGAGCAGTTGTTATATGTCATTTCTTCTCCAGAAGATGGAGCTTCAGTCTAAAATATCGATGTGAGATGAGTCGGCAAACAGGGCCCAGAATGATAGAATTCAAAGAAAATGCATAAAATGTGGTCTTTGTCAAGGAGGGTTTCAAAGCATTTTGAATCTCCTTGGAGATGAGTTTGTTTGACCTGATTCTCCTACCCAGTATAAATAGCCATTGCTACAACTCTTTTTATCCAGGCACAAAAGAAAATTTCAGTGGGAGTCATAAACGTAATTATGTATCATCTTATCTTTATACAGTATTTCTCTTCCCAGAAGTCTACAGGCTCACTATTAACTTGTAGTATGATGAAGGTGACATTTAAGTTCACTGTTCCAGATATGAATTATACAAAATTTCTCTAAAATATTCAGATATAAAATTCATTTCTTGTGTTTTTTTTTTTTTTTCCTAAAACAAATCAATCTGACTTAACCCCCACCTTGGCCATGTTTTTCTCATGTCTAGTCTCCATATATAAAACTCTGGAGAGGAATTTTTGTTGGTGCACCTTCAACCACACGCTTGTCTTTGAGCTCATCATAGTGACCATAGGGGTGGTCCCATGAGAAGCCAGGCCAGATCATGTGCCCATGCCTATGTGTAGCCAGATGTGGGACAATGTAATTAGCCACTACCTACCTTCTCTGAGGTCAAAAAAATTTGAATTGTGTTATCTGGGAAGAAGAGAGGGAAATTGATGTTTTTAGGCAATAAACAGTGTCTGCCATGCTATATGTATTAGTCAGCTACTGCTGCATAACAAACTACCCCAAAACTCAAAGACTTAACAATAATAGGCATTTAGAGTCTATAGGGTCAGCTAGGTGATTCTGCTGGTCTCGGCTGGGCACACGTATCTGTGTCAGGTGAGGCTTGGGGAGGTGGCTCTGTGGATCTAGGCTAAGCTTTCTCACATGATGGGAGGTAGGCTGGCTGCAGCCTGGACACATTTCTACATATGATCTCTCATTCTCCAGCAGGCTACTCTGTGTTTGTTCATATGGGAGGTTCAGGGTTCCAAGAGCTTCTTCAGCAAAAGATGGAAGGCTCTCTTGAGGCCCAGACCCAGAGCTGGCACACCCTGGATTCTGCTGCATGCTGTTGGCCATAGCAAGTCACTAGGCCAGCTCTGACTGAAGGGCTGGGGAATCAGACTCCATTTCTTTTTTGTTTTGTTTTGTTTTGTTTTGTTTTGTTTTGTTTTGAGACAGAGTCTCACTCTCTTGCCTGGGGCGAGTGCCGTGGCGTCAGCCTAACTCACAGCAACCTCAAACTCCTGGACTCAAGCGATCCTCCCGCCTCAGCCTTCCGAGTAGCTGGGACTACAGGCATGCACCACCATGCCCGGCTAATTTTTTTCTATATATATTTTTAGCTGTCCAATTAATTTCTTTCTATTTTTTGTAGAGACAGGGGTCTCACTCTTGCTCAGGCTGGTCTCGAACTCCTAAGCTCAGAACGATCTGCCCGCCTCAGCCTCCCAGAGTGCTAGGATTACAAGTGTGAGCCACCGCGCCCAGCCCAAATTCCATTTCTTGATGGGAGGACCTTCAAAGTGACATTGTAAATGGCATTGTTAGAGGGAAAGGTCAAGAATTGTCGTCATTTTCCAATCTGCCACACCATGTTTTTTATATAGAGTAAACTTTAAACATACTTGTAAGGCTAGATGATGGTTCTAAGTGTAAATGGATCACAACTGAGAAGGAAAGATTGATCATGCAAAAGGGAATTTCATTATCCTCAGGATTATGCCATCTACATTTTATGCAATCAAATCATTTGGACCACTGCAGGGAGTTTTGCAACATTTATACCACACATGCACACAGTATATGTAAGTTGGCTGTCAACTCCCCAAGGATCTCTGAAAAAACCTACTGATCACACAAAGCTAAGTTTATTAGATTTACTGCAGTAAGCGGGGAAAACCACTTTGACAGGGTCTAGGTAGTATCACAAAATGGGGAAATTACTGTCAA
>RJWJ010034882.1:0-16929 GCA_004363605.1 Indri indri | reverse complement strand
CGCCGATCAAAGGAAGGAGGGAGATGGCCGAGGGACCCCTTAGAGGCGGCTGGGTGGGGCTGGGCTCCAGGGATGAGGAGGTGTCCCCTTGGGGTGGGTGGTGGGCACCTGGCTCGCCGCCCCAGACCCAGCCCGGTCTCCTTTGCCCAGCCGACTACCAGGTCCTGTGCGGAAACCAGGCGCCGGGCTTCGTCATTGACATCCACACGGGGAAGCCCCTCGGTGAGTGTCCGCCACCCTCCACCGGGTCCCCTTGCCTCCCCTCACCCCCCACACCTCCAACTCCCCGGGAATCCTGCCCCCAAGCACTTCCTGTCTTTACAAGCAGCGAGAGTAATTTTATTAAATTGTTATTCATTTTTTTAAATGACGGTAAAGTAGACACGACATAAAATTTACCATTTTAACCGTTTTTAAGTGCGTAAGTTCCATGGCGTTAAGTGCATACACGTGGTTGTGCAGCCGTCACCACCCTCCATCTCCAGAACTTTCTCATCTTCCCAAACTGAAAATCTGTCCCCAGGAAACACTCCCTACCCCCTCCCCAGCCCCTGGCACCCACCATCCTACTTCCTGTCTCTGTGGCTCTGGTGCCTCCAGGGACCTCCTATGAGTGGAATCACACAGGGTTTGTCCTTTTGTGGCTGGCTTATGTCACTGAGGATAATGTCCCCAAGGTGCATCCGTATTGTAGCAGGTGTCAGAGCGCTCCCTGTTTAAGTTTTAAGGTTTTGGGCTGGGTGCGGTGGCTCACTCCTGTAATCTCAACACTTTGGGAGGCTGAGGTGGGAGGATCACTTGAGGCCAGGAGTTCGAGACTAGCCTGGGCAACATACCAAGACCTCGTCTCTAAAAAAAAAAAAGAAAGAAAAATAAGCCAATCGTGGTTGTGTGAACCTGTAGTCCCAGCTACTCAGGAGGCTGAGGCAGGAGGATCCCTTGAGCCCAGGAGTTGGGGGCTTCAGTGAGCTACGATGGAGCCATTGCACTCCAGCCTGGGTGACAGAGCGAGACCCTGTCTCAAAAAAACAAAAACAAAAAACCCTACATGGTTTTGTACAATTTAACACCTGCATGCCAAATTTCAACTGCGCAGTGTTTAATTGATAAACCCATTTTCAGTTGTTTTAATCCCACAGATGTATTATTCTTATTTCAAAAAAATCAGAACCTGGCAGGTAAAACTCACCTCCCAGTCACCACTTTAATCTGTCCCTCTTCCGCTCTCTAGAGGTTTCCATGCTTTATGCCTGGAATCTTTCTTTTATTTTTTTAAAAGACCAAATCGCTTAAAAATACTCCTGGAATCTTTCTTGCTAGTTTTTTCTTCATATGTTGCACACAATTAGGTCCACCACTGAAAACATATGGCATTGTTTTCTGAGAGTTTTACATAAATTATAGAATACCCAACATATTCATCTGAAACTTGCTTTTTTTGCCCAAAACGTGTCTGGAAGAACCGGCTGGGTTACTGTTTGTGGCGTGGCCCCTCTTTTTACCTTACTTTGGAGTATTCCGTGGCGTGGATGCATCCCAGGTCATAGGCGAGTCCCCCACCAGTGGACACTTAGGTTGCGTGTGTGTGTGTGTGTATACACACAGCTATTTATATATAACAGCTTCATTGAGGTATAATTCAGATTCCATACACTTCAGCCACTTAAAGTGCCAAACTCGGTGGATTTTAGTATATTCAGGGACTTGTGTGACCATCACCCTGTCGCTATGAGCAATCACACCTTTTCCTCCCTGCCCCCAGCCCCTAGCAACCGCTCATCAACTTCCCGTTCCTATGGATTTGCCGTTTCCCGTACACCGAGTCATGCAATATTTGTTTTTTGTGTGTCCGGTTTCTTCCACTTCGTGGAGCATATTCGGGGCTCGTTTGTGTTGCAGCGCCGTTATTGTATTTATGGAGAATACACCACGGTGTGGACACCACCTATTTTGCTATGCGTTCATCCATAGGTGTTTCCAGTTTCTTGTCTCATACAGCAGGATTTTTCGAGTGTGTGCCAACAGCATCATCTCCTAGACTGCGGAGGGCTGATGGGTCCCTCCGCTCAGGGTCCCCAGAAGTCCCCAGGGGGCTGGGCTGCCCCTGACGGCTTGTGCTCTTCCCAGACGTCGACGAGTGCGGAGAGATTCCCTCCATCTGTGCCAACGGCGTCTGCGTCAACCAGATCGGGAGCTTCCGCTGCGAGTGCCCCGCGGGCTTCGACTACAACAGCATCTTGCTGGCCTGCGAAGGTGCCCCGTCTGCCCTTTGTCCCCAGCCCCAGGGTCTGGGTGGGATGCTGGCCCCCCCCACAACACACACACTGTGTGATCTAGGTGAGTCATTTAAACTCTGTGAGCCTCAATTTCCCCATGCGTGTAAGGGGGCTGTCACCTTTCTGCAGGGCCTCCGTCTCACAGAAGCGCCTTCGCTCCAGTTCTGGCTGCTTCCGGAGAGACCACCTGGCCCAAAGCAGGGGGTCAGCTGTTGAGGGGCGCTCCTCCTTCAGCCCCGCCTTGTTCGCTGTATTTGCCCAGATGTGGATGAGTGCGGCAGCGGGGACAGCCCCTGCCGGCGGAACGCCGACTGCATCAACATCCCTGGTAGCTACCGCTGCGAGTGCACCCGAGGGTACAAGCTGTCGCCAGGCGGGGCTTGCGTGGGTGAGCAGGGGCCCCGGCGAGGCGGCAGGGGAGACCCCAGCAGGGCGAGGAACAGACAGGAGAAGGAGCCGGGCTCTGTCACCCACTGTGACCTGCGTAGGTCATGGCTCTGCCTCCATCCGGGTCTTTCTCTTGTCTGGACTAGTAGAGGCCGGGGGGAGGTGCACAGAGAGCATCTGTTAACAGGACAGTTACGGGTGAGCCACAGTAGCTCACACCTGTAATCCTAGCATTTTGGGAGGCCAAGTTAGGAGAGGATCACTTGAGGTCGGGAGTTCGAGACCCGCCGGGGCAACATAGCAAGACCCCGTCTGTACAAAAAATTTTAAGAATTAGCCAGTCGTGGTGGCAGCATGGGAGGGCTCAGGCAAACCCTGTGGGGTGGGGGAACACCACACTGCCTGCACCCCCAGGACGGAACGAGTGTCAGGAGATCCTGAATGTCTGTAGCCACGGTGACTGCGTGGACACGGAGGGCAGCTACATGTGCCTATGTCACCGTGGCTTCCGGGCCTCAGCGGACCAGACGCTGTGCACAGGTGAGGGCCACTCCTCTCATGCCTGGGGCCTGCACCTCCCCTGGGGGAGTGGAGTTGGGAATGGTGCTTGCATCCATTCTGGTTCACAGACAGACCTGGGTTTGAGTCCTGACACTAAGATATTGGGTAAATGACTTATCTGCCCCCATGCCTCAGTTTCCCCATCTGTAAAATGGGTGTGGTAACCCCAGGGTTACTTCCCAACCCTCACCTGCAGGGGTTGCTACACAGCCATCCAGGCAGGGCTAGGTGCAGGGAAAGTGGCATCGCCCCCCTTACCCCAATGCCCTGGGTGGGTGAGATGAGCCAGGCTCTCGGGCTGTGTCCTGGCAGATGTCAATGAATGTGACCAGAAACCATGTGGAAATGGGACCTGCAAGAATGTCGTCGGCTCCTACAACTGCCTCTGCTTCCCAGGCTTTGCAGCAACACACAACGGGGATTGCGTGGGTGAGCTGGCTGGGGTTGGCAGGCAGGCCTTGATGTTCCCCACTGAAAAGTGGGTCTGTGACCTAAGGGCACCCCTCGGAAATAAAGGATCTCAACCCAGGGACCCCTTTGGAAGATAATCTTGAAGGTTGGGGTTTCCTCTGACAATGAGTCAACCATAGTTCTCCACACTCCTTCAGTGACCAGGTGCCAGTCAGGGGACTTTTGGGGGGCTCTTGCCAGAGCTGAGGCTGAAGCTGATGGGAGGCAGATGGACAAGAGAGAAAGGGAGGTGAGAGCAAGACCTGGGTGGTGTGGCACTAGCCAGTTTAGAGTACTGTCCAAACAGCATGGACTCCCAGGTCAGACAGTGTGAGTTCAAATCCCAGCTTTGCCACCTACCAGCTGTGTGACCCTAGACAAGTCATTTACCTCTCTGTGCCTCAGTTTCCTCATCTGTAAAAGGGAGATTAATAGTAGTAACCTACCAGACCAAGTATCAGACCAAATAGACTTCTCAGCAAGGAATACACATAGAGAGATGTTATATATTGAATGAGGGATCGATTATTCTTAGAGAAGACATAATCAAAATGCATACGCAGCCTGAGCAAGAGTGAGACCCCATCTCTATAAAAAATAGAAAAATTAGCCAGGCGTGGTGGCATGTGCCTATAGTCCCAGCTGCTCGGGAGGTTGAGGCAGGAGGATTGCTTGAGCCCAGGAGTTTGAGGCTGCAGTAAGCTATGATGATGCCACTGCACTCTAGCCCAGGTGACAAGTGCAAGACCCTGCCTCAAAAAAAAAAAAAAAATATATCAGCATGCCTCCTTCAATAATAAGGAGAACAAGGAGACAGCAAATAAGTAAGGATGTAGAACACTTGAACAACACTATCAACCGCCTTGGCTTGACACTTACAGAACATTCTGGGGCACACATTCTTCTCAAGTGCACAGGGACATTTGCCAAGGAAGATCATATTCTGGACCATATAACAAACCTTAACAAATTTAAAAGAATTGATGTCACACAAAGTTGGTTCTCAGAACGGAAGGGAATGAATCTAGAAATCAATCACAGAAAGATGCCCAGAAAGTTCCCAAATATTTAGGAATTAACATACTCTTCAATAACCCATAGATCAAAGACAAAATCATAAGGGAAATTAGAAAATATTTTGAAGCAAATTAAAATGAAAGCGCAACATATCAAAATGTGTGGGGTGCAGCTAAGAGAACACTTAGAGGCAAATCCATAGCATTAAATGGTTATATTAGACAATATTAGTACAAACATCATAGAGTAGTTGGAAGGTTAACATACAGAGTCTGGTACATGAGTGCTCAATAAATTGAAGCCAGTGCCATCAACTCAACTTAGTCGTGTACGGAAGTGCAAGGGAGGCTCAGTCCACTCAAGTTTGTGGGTGACCCCACCTGCCCATCTCCCTTCTGCAGACATTGATGAGTGTACTACCCTGGCGGGGCAGGTGTGCCGATTTGGCCAGTGTATCAACACAGCTGGCTTCTTCCACTGCCTCTGCCAGGATGGCTTCGAGCTCACGGCCGATGGAAAGAACTGTGCAGGTGAGTCTTCCCATGGTGCTAGTCCCATGTGTCCCTGCTCCACGGGTACATGCAATTGTTACTACTGAGTGAACATGGTTCCATTTAATACCCATGCATTTATGTTAAGGTATTTAAAAAAAAACAAAACCAGCACATCACTTTCTCATTGTCATGGG
This sequence comes from Indri indri, assembly GCA_004363605.1. Classification (NCBI taxonomy): domain Eukaryota; kingdom Metazoa; phylum Chordata; class Mammalia; order Primates; family Indriidae; genus Indri; species Indri indri. The sequence goes on along the minus strand of RJWJ010034882.1, from coordinate 11,550 downwards.
GTTCATGGTTTAAGGTGAAGCTGTCTTGAAAATGTTTTCCAAAGTAAGGAATAGTAGAGGTGCTAGATGGATACCTCAGAAACCAGGAGAGGAATCTACATGTAGCACCAGATTAAGAATCTTGATCGTCTTCCCTGTTGAATACCACCTGGCTCTACCTATAACCCTACCAGGGCCAGATAATCCTTCCCCCGCCATCCTTGCTGTCCTGAGTTTCGGCCCCTCCCCTGGAGCCAGGACTGCCACGGAGAGAGCTCGTCCCAGGGCCCTCGGCCATCACATAGTGACTGCAGGTGTTAGTCCCGATCCCAGGTAAGCCTCCTGCCTCCCGGCTGGCACTGGGACCCCTCTTCTTCCTCTCCACAGACACCGACGAATGCCTCAGCCTTGCAGGAACCTGCCTGCCGGGCACCTGCCAGAACCTTGAGGGATCCTTCCGCTGCATCTGCCCCCCTGGCTTCCAGGTGCAGAGTGACCACTGCGTCGGTGAGTGTCCAGCTCCACCTCCCAGATCTGAGGCCAGGGAGGTTTCTCTGGGCTTCTATCTCCCCATCTGTAAAATGGGAACACCAGATGCAGTTGCGTTGAGGGTGGACTTAACACAGCTTCATACACTATTATCATCACTATGATCATTTCTGGACTTCCTGCTCAGGGCTTTCTCTCTGGGGCCCACAAGCTTCCTTGTGAATCCTACAAAATGGGCGTGGATGTGGGGTCTTGCTGTACCTCAGAACATCCAAATATAGAACTCCTCACTCACTTAGTGATGGTCAAGGGCTAGTCTGGCCTGAACTCCCCTGGTGTCATCACCCATACAGGTGACTTTGTATAATGTAGACTAACCTGGGCCAGTCTGCTGTGAACCCCTCTGATCCAATCATCCACATGGGCTAGCCTTGTTCATGGTGGTCTCACCTGGACCAATCAAGTCTGAGCAGATGGGCTAGCCTTGTTCATGGTGGTCTAACCTGGACCAGTCTGGGCTGAGCAGATGGGCTAATCTAGGCTAACCTGAACTACTCTGGCCTGACCACCTCTAGTCCAGTCTTCCATTTGGGCTAGCCTTGTATAATCTGGGCTAACCTTCACCAGTCTGGTCTGGCCTCTTCTGGTCTATTCTATCTGAGCTAGCCTAGCACACATGAGCTAACTCCACCCAGCATAGGCTGAATGTTTCCAGTCTTTGTTAGCTTTGTATGGTTTTAGTTTCTAACTTGAACTTTCCCTGACCATGCCCCTTACTCTGGAGACACCTTCTAGGGGAGACCCACATACGCGCACCATGCCCACTTCATGCTGCGGCTCACACTGAGCCCTCTGCCCCACTTCAGCCCCTGGGCCCTTCTGGGCTGTGTCCCCACTTCATCCGCCCCTCTTGACAGCTGAGGCCTCCTCACCCTGGTGGAGATCCCACTTGCACCCCCTCCAGCTCATGTCCCTGCCCCTGCAGACATTGACGAATGCTCAGAGGAGCCCAGCCTCTGCCTGTTTGGCACCTGTACCAACAGTCCCGGGAGCTTCCGGTGCCTCTGTCCACCTGGCTTTGTCCTCTCTGACAATGGGCACCGTTGCTTTGGTGAGTCTGGGGCCCAGGGAGCACTCGGGGCTCAGGGTGGGAGGTAGGGGCGGGGAAGGGTCAGATGCCCCAGAAAAGAGGGCTGTGGCTTTTTTCATGTGTCCAGGAGCTCTGACACGCTAGAGGTGTTTCTCCACATTAGTGAGGTTATCCTAGTCCCAGCAGCCTCCTGGCCAGAGTGGTCACTTCTTCAGCGAGCTAACCTGGTCTATTCTGGGTTAGCCTGGGTCCCCTTGGTTTAATTTGTCTTGTATTGGCCACAGCCATCCTCACTGGGCTAGTTTCATCCAGTCTGAGCTAGCCTAGGCCTCTCTGAGCTGGCTTCATCTCAACTGGGCTAGCCTTGTCCAATGTGGGCTAGCCTCACCCAACTTGAGCTGGCCTGTTCTCTCACGGGTTAGGGGCAAGAAGGGTGAGAATAGAGTCCACAATTCAATTCAACCAGTATTTGCTGTTCGGGGGGGGGGGCAAGGGCCCAGTGATAAGCCAAACCCCTGGTTGCCCATGAGGACTTCTCAGGCTGTTGGGAGTCCCGGGCTGAAGAATGGGGGCTTGGGGTCTGAAGTTCAGGGTCCTCTGGTTCTCTGGAATCAGCCGCTTTGCCTCTCCAGGAAGGCACTTCTGGTCTAAGAGTAACCAATGGTGAGTGTGATACAGGGACACCCCATAGCTGTGAAGCGGGATGGGACATTTCTGCAAGGAATTCCTGGCTGTCTAGCTAAAGTCCCAGGGCAAATCCTCATTGGCCCAGAGTGGGTCACATGCCCACCCTTGAGCCAATCGCCATGGCCAGGGGCGTGGTGTGTTCCGATTGGCCGCTGGTAGGATCAGCACCACCCATTAACCAGGTCTAGTGTGGGGGCGGGGCAGGGGGCAGGTGAGCACTGCTGATGGCTGCTAACGGGTAACGGAACCCCCTCCACCCCACAGACACACGGCAGAGTTTCTGCTTCACCCGTTTCGAGGCCGGAAAGTGCTCGGTGCCCAAAGCTTTCAACACCACCAAGACCCGGTGCTGCTGCAGCAAGAGGCCGGGGGAGGGCTGGGGTGACCCCTGTGAGCTGTGTCCTCAGGAGGGCAGCGGTGAGCACCCCACCCCTGCCCAGGGTCCCCTCTTCATTGTGGGCTCCCTCCTTCCCTGCTCATTCTCCCCTCACCCTTCCCTGCACACACTCGGGAGTCCCGGGGGCTGACTCTGACTCCCCTCCCCCTCTCCGTGTCCAGCTACCTTTCAGGAGCTCTGCCCCTTTGGCCACGGGGCAGTCCCAGGCCCAGATGACTCTCGAGAAGGTGAGCCCCTCAGCCCTATCTCTGCCCTTCCCGGGTCCCCAAGTCCCAGGTTCCCTCTGAGACGTGTGGTGGCCCTGGACCCCACCAGCCTGGAGCCTGGGCTCTTGTCCCCAGGGCTTTGAGTGTGGCCGAGGTGCTGGGGCCCACAGGGCGACAGGCTCCGTGTCTGCAATCCCCACCGTCCACAGATGTGAATGAGTGTGCAGAGAACCCTGGTGTGTGCACTAACGGCGTGTGTGTCAACACCGATGGCTCCTTTCGCTGCGAGTGTCCCTTCGGCTACAGCCTGGACTTCACGGGCATTGGCTGTGTGGGTGAGTGACCGGCCCGCCCCGGCCTCTGCCCAGGAGAGGGAGGAACAGAGCAGAGAGGGGCAGGCGCGCCCAAGTCACGGTCCCGTCCTCGCCCGGTGCCTCTCTCCTGCATTCGCTCATTCCCTCCCTCGCCCTTCACTCTCTCAATTCATTCAGTTATTCACTCTCTCGCTCACTCATTCATTCCTTCGTTTGCTCCTTCCTCCCTTCCTCACTCATGCATTCACTCATGCACCTGTGTACTCATTCGCTTGTTCATGTAACCGTTCCTTCACTTACCCATTTATTTACTGTTTTCTTTCTTTCTTTTCCTTTTCTTTTTTTGAAACAGAGTCTTGCTCTGTTGCCCGGGCTAGAGTGCCATGGCGTCAGCCTAGCTGACAGCAACCTCAAACTCCTGGGCTCAAGCGATCCTTCTGCCTCAGCTTCCCAAGTAGCTGGGACTACAGGCATGCGCCACCATGCCCGGCTGATTTTTTGTATTATTAGTAGAGACGGGGGTCTCGCTTTTGCTGAGGCTGGTCTGGAACTCCTGAGCTCAAGCGATCCTCCCGCCTCGGCCTCCCAGAGTGCTATGATTACAGGCATGAGCCACTGCGCCGGCCTTACTTATTTATTTTTTAGAGATAGGGTCTTGCTATGTTGCCCCAGCCATTCTCGAACTCCTGAACTCAAGCGATCCTCCTGCTTCGGTTTCACTTATTCATTTAATCACTCATTTATTAACTCCCTCGCTCACTCGTTCATTCACTCACTCATTAACTCACTCATCGAGCATATCCCGCTCACCTGCCCCCTAACCAGCTGGGACGTGCATCACACCCAGCCCCATCCAGTCTGCGGCCGTCAACAGGGAGGCAGACAGGATAGTACTGAAGGTGGGGGACTCTCTGCAGGCGCTGAGCCCACCATTTTACTCCCACCCAGACACAGACGAGTGCGCCGTCGGCCACCCCTGCGGGGAAGGCACGTGCACCAATGTCATCGGAGGCTTCGAATGTGCCTGCGCTGACGGCTTTGAGCCCGGCCCCATGATGACCTGCGAGGGTACGGCCCTGCCTGCCCGGGACCTGGGCTGTGTGATGGGGACGCCCATCTGGGGGCCAGCCTCGGGGAGGGAGTGGGGGTTCCACAGGTGGACCCCACCCAACCGACACCTCCCTTGGCCCCCCCCAGACATTGACGAGTGCGCCCTGAACCCGCTGCTCTGTGCCTTCCGCTGTCACAACACCAAGGGCTCCTACCTGTGCACCTGCCCGGCTGGCTACACCCTGCGGGAAGACGGGGCCATGTGCCGAGGTAGCCCCTGCACGGGCAGGACAGTGGCGACAGCACGTGCAGCCATGCCTGAGACATTTCGTATGGGTGTTTTGACTGGGGTCGCTGCCAAATATCCTGCAATGCGCGCAGAACAGCCCCCCACCACAAAGAACCTTCCTGTCCCAGAGTGCATAGTGTCGAGGCTGGGAGAGACCCTGGGCTGGGACTCGGTCCCTCCAGGGCTGGTTCAGGGTCGGCGTTCCAGGACCTGATAGAGTCACAGACCCTGACGTGGGCAGGGGATGAGAGTTTTGGGGGGCAGTTCCTGACTCCCTGGACTTCTTGGAGGCTGGGGCTGGACAGGGGCTGGGGCCTCCCCTCCTGGGAGGGGCGGGCACCTGGCGGATCTGCAGGTGAGCTCCACCTGCCCGGCTTTGGCTGACTTCCGTCCCTGGTCCTCCTGAGATGTGGACGAGTGCGCAGATGGCCAGGAGGACTGCGGTGCCCGCGGCATGCTCTGCAAGAACCGCATCGGGACCTTCGTGTGCATCTGCCCGCCGGGCATGCGGCCCCAGCCGGGCTCCGGGGAAAGCTGCACAGGTATGGGGGCGCTGGCACTTTTGGGGGTGCAGGGAGCCCCCCAGTGGAGGGGAGAAGTCACAGCAAGAGGGCGTGGGCTGACCCACGGGGGACCTTTGGGGCTGTTGGGGAGGCTGGCTTGCGGGCCGTGACTTCCCTGACAGCCTGCGTCACCCCTCCCGCCCCAGACGAGGATGAATGCCGCACCCAGCCCGGCCTCTGCACCAACGGCCACTGCGTCAACACCGTGGGCAGCTTCAGGTGCGACTGTGATGATGGCTTCCAGCCCGGTCCCACCCTCACCGAGTGCAATGGTGAGTGTGGCCAGGCACAGGCACGGTGGACGCTGTCCCCTGCCAAGTGTTCCTGCCGCCTGTCCCTCCCGCTGCCTGGGGGCTCCCTGAGAATCTAGGGCACCAAGGGGGTTGCTGAGCAGATGCAGACACACATGTCCACTGCACACCCCTTGGGCCTCTTCTTTTTGTCCCTTTGGTCACACCCAGAAAGAGCAGGCCACCTCCCCCTGCCCCATCCCCCACACTCCTCCAACCCCAGAAGCGTCACACCCCGGAATGAGCCCTCCCTAGGTGTCCCACTTCCTAGGAGCTGACCCCAGTGGTGCCATCTGCCCTGTGTATCTGGATCCCTCCTGGACGCCCCTATCCCCAACACCCTGACCCCCAAAATGCAGCTTGCCCCAAAGCAAGCCCAGCGTCTTTGCCCCCAAGCCAGCCTCCTGGAGTGACCTGTGGCCTCCCGTCCGTTCTCCGCAGACATCCGGCGGGGTCCCTGCTTCTCCGAGGTGCTGCAGGCCTCGTGCCAGGCTCAGTCCAGCAGCGGCGAGGCTGTCACCAGGGCCGAGTGCTGCTGCGGGGGCGGCCGGGGCTGGGGGCCCCACTGCGAGCTCTGTGCCCTCCCCGGCACCTCTGCCTATAAGAAGCTGTGTCCCCACGGCTCAGGCTATACCCCCGAGGGCCGAGGTGGGTGCCCCCGCCCCTGTGAGCCGAGGAGCAAGGGAGTTTGCTCAAGGTCATGTGTCTGTCCCCTAGCAGGCGTAAGACGCTCTGTGTGTGTGTGCGTGTCTTTGTGCTAGCAGGTGCGTAAACCAGTACATGTGCCCTGTATGTGTGCACGAACTCGGGTGGCGAGGGAGCAGGTGTGTGAGCTGGCGAGTGTTGCTTGTTTTTGGGGTTTTTTTTTTTTGCTTATTTTTCTTGTTTTAGAGACAGGGTCCCCCTCTGTCACCCGGGCTGGAGTGCAGTGGCACAATCATAGCTCACTGCAGCCTCCAACTCCTGGGCTCAAGCGATCCTCCCACTTCAGCTTCCCAAGTTGCTGGGACTACTGGTGTCACCACTATGCTCAGTTTTTAATTTTTTGTACAGATGGGGTCTTGCTATGTTGCCCAGGCTGGTCTCGAAATCCTGGCCTCAAGCGATCCTCCCGCAACGGCCTCCCAAAGTGCTGGGATTACAGGCATGAGCCGCCATGCCCGGCCTGTTCTTCATTCTTTGTGTGTGTTTTGTGTATGTGTGTGTGTGTGTGTGAGTGTGAGTGTGTGTCCTTGAGTGTGTCACTGAGGGGGAGAAAGGTTATCTGAAGTGACCAGCGGTGACATTGCTAGGCTTGGGGAGAAAGCACCTTTTCCACGGTGTTTCTGGGGGACAGGGGTGCCCCCAAGTGTGAGTGTGCGTTCCTGTGTGTCTGCAGGAGTGTCTGGGCTTGCGGCTGGTGTGTGACATTGCACGCGTGCGTGTGTGTCCCTGTCTGTGTTGGTGCCCTGAGGATGTGTCCCTGGTGAGGCTGGAGGGTGGACACGTGTCTCCCTCCCGGGGTGGGGGTGGCGTTCCCAGCGCTCAGTGGAAGGAGCTGGCTCAGGTGCAAGCCATGGCCTGAGGCTGGCGTCCGCTGGGCCGGGGTGCAGGGAGGGGAAGGGAGGCTGGCTCACCTCCGGGGACAAGGCTGCTGGGCAGACAGAAGGAGGCACTGCCCGGTGGCCCAAGGTGCTGGCCAGCCAACCCCAGCCTCGCCCACCCTGCTTGTCCCCAGACGTGGACGAGTGCCGTGTAATTGCTCACCTGTGTCCCCACGGCGAGTGCATCAACAGCCTCGGCTCCTTCCACTGTCACTGTCAGGCCGGGTATGCGCCAGACGCTGCTGCCACGGCCTGCCTGGGTGAGCCCACCCCCGTCCCCTGCACCCCTGGCCAGGCCCAGCCCCTCCTTCGCTTCCCCCGTTTGGGCCACTTTCCTGGTGTTATTTCTTCCTTTTATTTTTTATTAATGTATCCTGAGATTTTCGGTTACATCTCGTAGCAGGTATTCATCTAAGTTGGGGGAAGGCTGAGTCTGGCCCTCCGCTTGTTTTTGTAAATAAAGTTTTATTGACACACAGCCATGCCTGTCTGTGTACTTACCTGCCCTGGCTGCTTTGCTAATACAAAGGCCACCTGCAAAACCAAACATACTTGCTGTGTTTTTACAGAAAAAGTGTCCATTCCTGTGTAAGTCCACAGATTCTGGGTGGCAGGGATCTGGGTGGAGACCCCAGCCTCTGAGTCCCCCCGGTGAAGGAATGTCTGTCTGACCCACCCCCTGCATCGCGGTGTCTCCCCCAGATGTGGACGAGTGTAGCCAGGCCCCCAAGCCATGTACCTTCCTCTGCAAAAACACCGAGGGCAGCTTCCTGTGCACCTGTCCCCGCGGCTACATACTGGAGGAAGATGGCAGGACATGCAGAGGTGACATCCTTCCCCCCATCCCACCCCGTGTCCTCTAGGGCTCTGTCCCATCCCCCCCCAGGGCACATCCCCTGTGGTCTCGCCCCCTTCCACCTGCATGGAGTCCAGCGCCACCTCCAAGAGCTTTCTCCTGCCGCCCCTCTGCCTGGAGGTGGCAAGAGCAGCCCCCGGGAAGCCCCACAGTCCCCACCAGGCCCTGCCCTGAGCCGGGACGGTCTGTGTCGCAGACATGGATGAGTGCACCTCCAGACAGCACAACTGCCAGTTCCTCTGCGTCAACACCATTGGTGCCTTCACCTGCCGCTGTCCCCCCGGCTTCACCCAGCGCCACCAGGCGTGCTTTGGTGAGTGACCTCTGCCCCTCACCCAGCGCAGGGACACAACCCCAGCCTTCACACTTTCGTTCACCGTAGAAGTACCAAGCAACTGGTCTGTGCTGGACATTGTTGAATTAGGGGTGATCGGAACAAAGTTCTTCCTTCCTACCTGGCATCTGGAAACTCCCACCTTCTTCCTCGCTCTTGGGAGCCAGGAGGCCCTCTGACCTGGACTCAGGGCAGCTCCCCTTGCCCTGGGCCACAAGGGCATCTGCTACTGCCATTGCTTCTTAGAGCCTTGTGGCCCCCAGGGAACTAGATCTCCCCCAAGGGCCGAGTTCAGCCAAAGGTGACTCCATTCTGGTTCCCACTAATCCACTCATCCAGCACCTCCTGAGCACCTACTGTGTGCCAGGCAGTGCTCCAGATCAAAGGGCAGCAAACTCCAGCCTGCCAGCGGAGTCCGGCCCTCTGCCCTCTTTTGTTAATAAAGTTTTATTGGCACACAGACATGCCCACTTGCTCACCTATCACCTCTGGCTGCTTTTGCTCTACAATGGCAGAGTCAAGTCTTGCAGCAGAGCCCTTTACAGAAACAGAAACAGTTTGCCCAACTCTGTTAGCGAGCCCCGGGGTACAGCCATGAACACAAGCGGCAGAGCCTCCTATCCTCACAGGACTTCCCTGTAGCAGGGAATCGGACCCGAAACAGACATAAGGATAAGTTAATGCAATAGCATGTTAGAAGGTCACGCGTGGCATGAAAGAAAGAAAAAGTAAAAGCAGGAGGTCAAGAAAGAAGGAGAGAGCTGCAGTTTTTTGGGTGTTTTTTTGTTTGTTTTTTGTTTTTTAGAGACAGGGTCTCACCCAGGGTAGAGTGCAGTGGTGTGATCATACCTCACTTAACCTCGAACTCCTGGGCTCAAGCCATCCTCCTGCCTCAGCCTCCCAAGAGGGCTGCGGTTTTAAAAGAGGGATCAGATGAAGTTTCATCAAAAGGAGATGTTTGAACAAATATTTGAAACAAGATACATTTCTCTTTTTCTGCAACAGTAAAGTTTTCGGACTAGCTGCGTCAGCACGATTGTGTGCCAATAAAACTTTATTGATAACAAACAGGCAGTGGGCCAGATTTTTGTCCTGTGGGGCCCCAGTTTGCTGATGACTAAACTAGAAAATCAAACCTGCAAGACTATAGTAGCCCACCCTGACATTTGGTTTGCTTTGCTGGACGCAAGGGAAAGAAACTGCAGGTGGTGCTAGATATTTCTTCCTGGCAGGAGTCTAGAGCTAGTCTCTGTGGCCCCTCACGTGACAGCTCAGGCACTCTGGCAGCTGCAGGAGCCGTTCCCACTTAGAAGTTCCATGTTCCCAATATCTGCTATGCCTGAGAGAGATTCCACATCCCCACAGGGATATGCCTAGTGTCAAGAATCTCTATACTCAGGGCCAGGCACAGTGGCTCATGCCTGTAATCCCAGCACTTTGGGAGACCGAGGTGGGAAGATCGCTTGAGGCCAAGAGTTTGAGACCAGACTGGGCAACATAGCAAGACCCCACTTATACAAAAAATTTAAAACTTAGGCACAGTGGCATATACTTATAGTCCCAAATACTCAAGAGGCTGAGGTGGGAGGATCGCTTGAGCCCAGGAATTGGAGGCCACAGTGAGCTATGATTTCACCACTGCACTCCAGCCTGGGTGATAGAGCGAGACCGTGTCTCTGGAAAAAAAAAAACTCTACTCGGGGAAGCCAAAACCAGGATTCTCCATCAGGAATTTACTGTTCATTCCCTAGAACCCCAGTCTGAATGCAGCTTTTGAGCCTTGGGCTGTCACCACTGTAGCCAGCCCCCTGGTAACCTAGCTGTGTTAGTCTGGGCTGCCGTAACAAACACCATAGACTGCAAGAGTGGGATTGGGATTTGGCCATTCAAATCCAAAAACTTGCAGCTACGGACCTCTGTGCCTCCCATTCTACTTTTAGGAATTTATTCTAAGGAAATCATCACAGACACACAAAGATTTATGTAGTCTTCATATGGTTTAAAATGGCGAAAGATTAGAAATATACGAGTGTCTTTTAATCGGCAGTTAGTCAAATGAAACACAGGAAATCTGCACCAACCAAAGATGAGGTGACCATTAAAAACAATACATATAAGCATGCTAAGAATATTTAAAGACATGGAAAGAAGTTCACGGAATATTAGATTAAAACCGATAGGGGAAAAAAACCTCATACATTGGATGGCTTAAACTGCAGAGATTTATTTTCTTACTATTAATTTTTTCCTCTTTTACTGGGCACTGTCCTAAGCCTTTTACGTAATTACGTTAATTTCCCACAAAAAAAAAAAAACGCAGTGAAGTGGGTATTATCATCTCTTTGTCACAATTGAGGAAACCGTGGCACAGAGAGGGTGAGTGAGTTGCTCCAGGTCACACAGCTTCTAGGCAATGGAGGTGAGATTCAAACAAAGTCCTCTATGGGCACCGTCTCAAATATTGGTGGCTATTCTGTGATGTGGGAACGGTGACGGAAATCATTTCACGGAGGGGGAAACTGAGGCAGAGAGTGAGTGAGTGACTTCCCTGAAGCCACACAGTGGATCAAGTTGTGGAACATGAGTCCCTTAACCACCAGGGAACCCCTCTTGTCTCTGTCCTCTGTAGACAATGACGAGTGCTCAGCCCAGCCTGGCCTGTGTGGCACCCGTGGTCTCTGCCACAACACCCCAGGCAGCTTCCGCTGCGAGTGCCATCAAGGCTTTGCCCTGGACAGCTCCGGTCATAACTGTGAAGGTACAGCCTGGCTGTGGGTGGTGCCCAGGACTGGTGGGGGGTGGTCCCGAGGGCTCCCTGGCAAGCCTTCTCTCCCTCTTCTGTCAGATGTGGATGAATGTGACGGGCCCCATCGCTGCCGGCACGGCTGTCAGAACGAGCTGGGGGGCTACCGCTGTGGCTGCCCCCAGGGCTTCACCCAGCACTCCCAGTGGGCCCAGTGTGTGGGTGAGTGGCGGGGGCTGGGAGGAAACTGGGCCCCCAACCAGGATCTGTCCAGAGCAAATGACTAGGAACCATCTCCAAGATGTTGTGACAAGCACAACTATCTAAAGATGAGGGCTCACACCGGTAATCCCAGCACTTTGGGAGGCCGAAGTGGGAGGATCGCTTGAGGCCAGGAGTCTGAGATCAGCCTGGACAACATAGCAAGATCCCTTCTCTAAATTTTTTTTTTTTTTTTAGAGAGAGAGAAATGCTTTCAAGGAAAACCACAGGGTTTGGGGCAGGGGTGGGAGGTGTCAGGGAGTATAATGGGGGTGGGGCGGAACTAGTCCAAGGGCGCAGGGTGAGCTTGCTGGAGGCTCTGACATTGAACTCGGGCTCTGAAGGGGGAGGGTTCCAGGTGGAGGGTTCCAGGGGGTGTGAAGGCCACCCCCACTCCTGCCCCTGTGTTCTCCCTCCCC
>RJWJ010034881.1:0-16981 GCA_004363605.1 Indri indri | reverse complement strand
CCCTCCATAAACATATGGCTCACGCAGAGCTTCTGAAGTCAGCCAATCACATTAAAATTGGATTTGATGAAATAAATTGAATTTATTTGTTCTTTCTGTGACTTTAGATTTTGATTTCAGTTTAATTAAACATAGTATTAGATTAGACAGTAAACTAATAAAGTAGTTGGGTAACCTGCAGAATGCTTGGTGACTTCTCTCTCAGCTTATGTCTCTTAAGACAAACAGCATAAACAAGTTAAAATAATATTGTGGCTAAATAAGTGCATCTTGCAATGAATAAGTAATGACATTTAGTCTATTAAAATTCAATGATATGAGGAATAAATTCTTAAAAGCAGACTTTTTATCAGCGAAAATATATAAAATAAGGTAGAGAAGAATTTTCAGGAAAGTACCTCCTTTTTCGGTGCCATAACTTCAATATAGTATATTTTACCTGGCTTCATAATAGTGTATTTGTTTTCTTAAAATTAATTTCATGTTTTTAAAATAAGACTTCTAGTTTTTCTTTTTAGAGAAGCATATGGGATCTATGTCATTCGAAAGTTAGATATGTCTAAACAAATTGTTGAGATAGTAGCATTTTTAAAATAATTAATTTATAGAGTCTATAAAACTATATTTTTAGAGTACATGGATACTTTCAATATCTTCTGCTCTTCTGATCAGCTTTTTACTATCTTTATAAAATATAGAATAAAAATTACATTTACTCATCAAAAGTGAATGAAATATAATACCTTCTAGGAGATAAAATTTTGCATATTAGTATTAATAATAAATGAAAAACAAAAATATTAAATGATTATATATATATTTTATAAACTTATATGGATTCAGTATTTTTACTGTTATTGTAATTGTAACATTTCTTCCAGTTTGCAAGCTCATGTGCCTTTCATTACTTTTCTTTCTCATTCTTGCACTCTTCCTTTCTTTTCAGCTGCTTATCTACCTGGGCCTCTCCACAGAACTTAAAATTTAAGAGGTCTATACAGAAAATGGTTCTGTAGGTTCTCTATAGAACCATTTTAGAAACAAAATGTATTTTATCACAACTTAGAATATAGTTAATAACTTAACTCAACTCAGTGGCTATCTTGTATTTCATGTTCAACTAAATCATCAAACCCCTGAAAATATTTCTTCAGTTCTCACAGTTTTCACATACCCCTTAATTTTGTTTTAATCTTTTTCAATTACAATAAAACCATAGTTTTTGAAAAAATTTAAAAGGGGAAAAAATCAAACATTTCAAATGTACAAATATAGAAAATAAAATTTTCCATAACTTAATCTTTCTGGCCTAGGTCTTGTGTGCATTTTTAAGATTTTCAAATAGATAGCTACGGCTATATATATAAAAGAAATAAAGCTCATTGTGTTGTTTGCAAGTATTTTAAAATTTCATTTAACAATTTTTGTTTCTTTCAGATAATTTTCACATCCTGTCTATTCTGCTGTCTTCAACAGTCGACCATCTACTATGAGGGTTAATTCACTAATGTCTTAAGATGTAGCTAACAAAAAGTGTCTTAGGTCCAGGGAACAATGATTTTTTAAAAAAGAAAAAATACTCTTCTGTCAAAATAACTAGTATACTTAAAGACAAAGATAATTTGACCATTAATTTATAATGAGTATACTAATAGTTTTACACTTTGTAGTTATTTTTATATACCCTTAATATTTGACTAGAAACAGTATAACTCATTAGATATGGAAAGGGTTTTGCAGTGGTTTAATATGAGAAAACAAAAAGGTAGTTAAAATTCCATAAAGGAATAGATTAATAGTCTGGAACAAACCCATGATTTTCTGGAAACAGCTGGTGCCCTTTCACCATCATTTCAAGTGAAGGCCCTAGTTTTATGCTTCTCTGCCAGAAATAACATCAGCACAGAAGCCCTGACTCCCAGCAGCACTGAACTGTCAGCGTTCTACTGAACATTAACACACAAGTGGCTTCTGAGGCCCACACAGAGTTGTGTTACTAAGACTACAAGATAACCTTTAACTTCTTCATAGATGCTTTGATTCATGCATATCTTTAAACCACTACATCTTACCTTTGGTTAAAAATTTTTTTTTTAAATAAACTATGGGGTCTAATGTCACTTAGTTTGAAATAGTGTAACACTCTGCCGAAAGTGCTGCAATGGCCAAGCACAAATAACAGGTAGAAAGAAAAGTGAAAACCAAAGAGAATCGATATTATGACCCAGAAGTGAGAAATTACAAGATAAAATTAATCAAATATGTATTATGAAAATGAAATAGCATTTGAATTCATTGCCAAGAATTTTTGTTTAAACATTTAATTTTGCTTCTCCATTTACAGCTCCTTTTAATGTCTTACATATTAAAACATGCTGATCTATTTGTAAATGTTTTCTAATCCTTATTTAGTCAAATGCTATGATGATTTATGGGGAATATTTAAGCATAGAGATTTGGTTTAAAGATTTCCAGTTTATGAAGTAAACACAGATAACATGTTAGAATGTAAGCAAGAGAGCAATTAAAGACATGTAGAAATTCTCCTCATTTTACAGGGGAGGAAACCGTAGCACAAAGAATTGAAGTTAATGGGAGCCTGTGGCCTAAGTCCCTAAGTTCCATTTTTATTATTATCATTGATTAATAATCACATGATGGAAATCTACCTTAAAATCCAATGAACATATTATTTTAATGCTTCATTTAGTAGAAGAATGAACAGTATTTTAAAATGAATACTATTTAAAGCCTCAAATAAAAAATTTGTCCCTCATTTGTCCAAGAGCCCTCTTGCATTTTACATATTTAGAGAATGAAACACCCTAAATGATTTAAAGCATAATTCAAAGCATAATCAATGATTCTTAGAAGAGCCATTAAAATTTAGATGAGGCTTTTTCTTCCTTCAGTATAGATTCTTAATAGCAAAGAAACTCAAGTGAATGAAAACAATGCATACCATAGCAAGAAGATTGTGTCTTGAGACTTTCATGATATGCTATCCTATTATTTTAACATTCTGCTTTGATGCTGGTAACAATGCTTTCGACCCCCAGATTGAAAGCAATGATTTTTAATCAGCTTTCCATATATAACTTTTAATGAGCACATCATGGCAATCCATTGAGATTAAGTGGGGATAAAGACTGTTGTTTTCTTGCACTTGATAGGAATAAAGCAATGCATCCTCCCAGTCTCAAAATAAATGCAAAAGTGGAGCTATCTATTATCAGGAAGTTCTCATTTATCTTTTGTTCTTTAGACCAGTGGTCTTATCACAATCAGAGTCTGATAGAACCAATATTACCAAGAAAGCAGGAGACAAAGGAAATCAAAAGTTTAAAACAGAACAGGGATTTTTTTTTTTTTTTTACCTCCAACACTTTTTAATCACTTGAAGTTATTTTTTGAATCCTTTTTGTTAAGGCACTCCTGCACTATCATGATAATAGCATGGGAGAAAACACTGGAGGATTTAAAAAACAAAACAAAAACACAGACTCCTTTTAACATCAAGCATCATGGCCTGGCCTGAGGAAATAGAAGAAAATCAGTGGTAAAAGAAAGTTTCACATAAAGGTGTGCAAACACTTCAAAAGAGAAAGAGATTAATAATGTATTTCAGAAGGCAGTGTTCTCCCTTGAAAAAATTCCTCATAATTATAATGCAACCAACATCGGCAAAGAATGTAATCATGATCTCTAACTGGATGAAACATCTTATTTCCTCTCTATCATCTTACTTGATGGTGAAAAGAGGAAAAACTTATATTGGTGATATTAATAATATGTTTATGTTTTTGTTTGATCAGCAGGTACATGGATATAGGCATTTCTAATATATGTTGAGAATTGTCCTAATTTTAAATAGCATTTATTTAGACTTATTTTATACTAGATTAGTGAAGAATCTTTTTCATTTTAATGTCATAGTTCAATTAAGGAAGAAAAAAAAGATACCACAAAGACACTTAATAGATGACACAGAGACAACAATCTAGAAAGCAGAGATAAAACTCTGGAAATAATTTACCTCAATTAGTAGATATCTAATATTTAAAGCATTGCAGTAAAAGGGAAGTCAATGTTACTAAGTCAGCATTAAGTTTTCATCTCATTTAAGACGGTTTCAGGAGATAAGCCATGTACCCTCTAAAAATAATGAAGTCTGAATGGTTGGCCCCTGGGAATCCTTGCCACAAACATATATCTTCTCCTACTCTGCCAGTCTTAATTATTGCCTTCCACAGACAAAAAGACCTTCAAATTCCTAGGTCATATCAGAAAGATATAGGAGGAGCTTAAAAAGAAATTAAAACCTGCATTTTAATTTGAAATTGTAAGCAGAGAAGTTATTACCTAATAAACTCAGGTAATGGTAATTTAAAATACAAAATATCAACATAATTACATATGCGGGGAGAGAAATATGTATATGTGTGTTTATGTTCATGAGTTCATGATGTGTTATGTAAATGTGTTGTATGAGTGTTTATGATTTTAGCTCATATCATAAAAGTTGTGGATCATTAAATTCCTAGAAAAGAAAGATGTTGTTTTTCCTGAGACAAACTAAGTCCTTTTTTTTCACAGTGTGGTGATATAGCTTTTTTCCAGTATGCAATACTGTCTTGTGTTCATGTGGTATTGATCTGTATAAGGAACCTTTTGCCTTATACCTTTATTCTGTAACTGTAGTATTTATCATGTTTTATATCACAGACACATACTACCTATCCTATAAAAGAGATGTAAGAAGAAAGAGACAAAACAATTCAGTTTGATCTATCAGATGGTTTTGCAAACAGAAAAAAAATACTTTAAGACAGATTTCTTCTGAGATCAGATGAGATTGGGTGCGTTCAGTGTGGTATGGCTGTAGGCAATTCAAAGATGCGGAAACAACCCAAGTGCCCATCAATACATAAGAAGATTAATAAAATGTGGTATATGTATACCATGGAGTATTACTCAGCCATAAAAAATAGTTGTGAACTAATACCTTTTGTAACAACCTGCATGGAACTGAAGACCATCCTCCTAAGTGAAGTATCACAAGAATAGAAAAACATACACCACCTGTATTCACTATTAAATTGGAACTAAATGATCAACACTCATATGTACGTATGGTAGTAAAATTCAATGGAAATCAAGCAGGTGGGAGAGGGAAGGAGAGGATGGATAAATTCATAACCTAATGGGTACAGTGCACACTGGGTGATGGACACACTTATAACTTTGACTCAAACTGTACAAAAGTAATTGGTGTAACCAAAACGTTTGTACCCCCATAACATTCTGAAATCAAAAAAGAACAAAAAAATTTTAAAAACCAAATTTCTTATATAAAAAGAGATTGCATAATATTCAGTTCCAATATGTTTTTATTCAACATTCTAGAGACAATCAGATTTCATTACATCCAAATAAACAGTGTGGTTACTATTTTTTGGAAAAACATGATTCTACTGATATACAAACAAAAATAAAGAGACAGACATTTTTCTTGTTCAAAAAGCTTCATATAAGTAGTAATAAAAGACAGTCTCACGTTTTTCCCCCAAAATAGTTTACTTTAGTGCAGTAGGTTCTATTTTCTTAGCTGTCAGTACTATTATTGGTGGAAAGATGGGGTATATAGCTAGAATTTTCCAATTCCCTTAAGTGGAGAATCAGTTTGTGTCTACAGAAATGGTGCATTTCAAGTCTTTTTCAACCTGTCAGTATTTGAGAGTTATTAACTTCAACTTCCTTTCTGTCTTTTGAAATCTGACACTGATTTGTCCTATATTTCCCAGAGGCCTTTATGTGCAATTAGCCATTGGATTCACTGAGTAATTACTTCATTTTTCATGTAAAATGCACTTGATTTATTATATACTTGGGAAGGAATGGCAGAGATAGGTCAATAGCAGTTAGAGGAGATTAAAGGAGATATTCTATTTAACTGTGGAAGCCATCAATATCCATAAGGCTCTGCTAGAGAAGAGTAGGAAGGGTGCCACTCAAAGTTTAAAAGTGGTTTCCTGGATGAATATGCCACTACTTTGAATATTAATTGAGTATAATGGGAGGTTATTTTCTTAAGAATTCTATCTTACAAACTTATCCAAGTGAATAGTAAAATGATGCATCAGTTAGGACAAATTCAAGAAAAAAATAGGTTTTTAATTCTCAGTAAAAGTTTTACAGCTCTTATAAATTGTGTAAATACGTGCAGTTTTACTGTTTAAAATTTTTAAAAAGAACATTGCACTCTTCCTGCCTATCCATTTAGAAGGTTTTGCTAGCAATTTTAGTGCTCAGGTAATACTTTTCTAAATGGATTTTCCTTGTTCATGGATAGGTTACTCTGACTTAAATAAATGATATTTCACACAATAATACAAAAGGTATGACTGGCTTAGAGTGAAGAAAGATTGTTTCCTTTTGACTAGGTACTCACATTTTATGTGTCGTTTAGTAGTTGATACTGTACAGCTGAAAATTACACTTCAGTTGCCTGGGAAAACACATTTTAGCAAGATGCCAGTACTTTGTTTCTGTTTGTACAATTGCACTATCACTAGGAGCTTCCTCAGTAGACTAGTTTCCTTCTGTGGGTCTGGCATCTGAAGAGAGGATAATTGAGTGACCTTGTGTTGCTGAGGAGGAATGCCAGGTTGGTAATGGAAGACTCCCCTGTGAAGCGAACTGCTGAGAGTTTTCATTGCCCAATATAACAAAGCAGGGGTGGATCTTTCAGAAATTATAAAGCTAGCTCCAAAGGGACCGCACTTTCACTTCCTCTGCCATTTCTGTTTTTATATTTCTAATTCTAGTCATGTGAGAGGTAGTGAAACTGAAGGAGGAGAAAAAAAAATATATTCCTACAGGATTATCACCCTTTACTTTAACAATATATTATTTATTGTTCGTATAATTGAATTTTTTCCCTGTAATAACATCTTCACCTCTTTCACTGTAGAGACTATCCCATGTTAAATCACTGGGAGAACTCCTTTAATTTGATATATTTTAATGTTTATTCAGGGGCACGTATGAGTGTGTACACTTGATCAGTGTATGCATGATTGATGTCTTTGATAATTTATCTTTAGTAAATGATCTATTCTTTTGTATTTCCTTTTATTCTTGTCTTCCTTACATATTTTGGGCCACTGTGTCAGGTTATATTTGGAAATGTAAAAATGTAAGCAGTTTCTTTATGTAGTTTCAACCACATAGAACCTCATCAGCACAAAGTATACTATCCAGTCTAAAAATTAGAAAGTACAGAAGTCTGAAATTTCTACTTTGATGTATCAGAAATATGCCTACATAAGCACCTTAATAGTATCGCCTGTTTTATATAAATTAAAAAGGAGGGGCAAAGATGAATACAGAGAAAGAAAATACCTACATTTGTAGGTCAGAGTGGTAGGGCAGATTTACACCTTACCCACAAAGAGATGAATTTAAAGAGAGTTGAGATACTTTTATCTTTAATTTAAAGAAAAATGAGGTGATGATATTTTCTAGTCTGAAATTTTTCTTCTTCTTTTTTTTTGACAACTTGACTAAAACAAAGTAGCCAGCTGTATTTCACCCTGACCCTTACTTACAGTAATTTGGGAATGATTGCAACAGAAAGATGGACAACAGAAAAACATAAGTTTTACATAATCAGGTATTTTCTCCAAGGAGTGTACTGTAAGACTGTTTGTTAGTTTTCTGAAAAGCTTTTGAAGAGGGTTAGTGCTAGCTGGTTTTAGTATTCCAACAAAAAGCAGGCATAGGACTGAGGAAATCCTCAAAACATTCATATTCAAATCCCATGGCCACTTCATGGCCTAGCTGCTCACGTTTGGTGCAACCAAGCATGGAATGGCCTTTTCTATCACTGCAGCAGTTGTGAGAATTCAATGATACAGTCACCGTACTTTCATGCACTTTTGCTTGCACTGAAGATCATCATGTAAGTTCATCATGTATAAGTAATTCAAAAGACAGGTTTCTCTTATTCACAGAGTTCTTGTTTAAAATTTTTAAAAAGTCAAATTTAGGCTTTGAGATAATTTTGCTGAGAACATGATAAGTCTGTTTTTAACTTCTATTAATGTTAACTTTGACATTATTATGTTTCATGTGTTTGTTACTCAACCAGAGAAAAACCGGGGTATCAAAAGTGTGGTACCGTCACTTCCAATGTAATGAGAACTAATCTCTTTTTAAGTACTCATAAAATAAAAGGACAAATTATGGAAATTAACAAATATTTCTGACCTAGAAGGGATTGTGATGTTGTATACCCCAAAGAGAGAGAGAGAAAGAGAGAGACAGAGAGACACAAAGACAGAGAGACAGAGAACCCAAGACAGGGAGGTTTCAAAGCATTTTATAAGTCAAAATAAATACATGGAATCTAAGACTGCCATGATTTTCTGGCATTTTAGCTCAGCAAAATTTCTGAACTTTGAGTTGTATAGAATTCCCACTTCTGGGGAATCTTCCCTCTGACAAAATGGTTAATCAAAATATTTTCACAAGACACAGTGCTCTTATTTTCATCTTTGTATGGTATAGCACCACAAAATCATGGTCTCTTTACAGAGTATTTGCAACTCAGAATTCAGATGTTATTCCCTTGTGCTCATTCAGTTCATAATTAAAATAAATTGCATCATTCCTTCTCTAAAGGACTTGCAATAGAAAGACTCCAGTTAGTAGGAGCATTCTTCCCTTGATAGAAATGGAGACTTGGCTTTTCACACACAACTATTATTTATTTTTATTGAGAACCAATTATGTCCAAACCTAGAACTCAGCCCTTAGAAGACAGCAAGGAATAATATAGTCATAGCCCCTTCCAGTGGGGGAATCAGACCCATCTCCAATTAAAAAGTGCAATAAGTGCTTTGAAAGGGAGCACCTGTACAATAGAGATGCAAATAAATGGAAGGATTTAAACACTATTTAGTAGCTAACATCTAAGGATTAAATTATGTTGGTTGAGGAAGAGAAGTTAAGAATAACACACATAGTCTTAGCTTAGACAATAAGGTGAAAGCTGGAGAATTTGAGGAAGAAGATGACAAAGCTCCATTCTTGGCATGCTGATTTTTAAGTATTTTTGGAGGACACAAATGAAATGTCTGAGATGCGATAGAATGTATGTTGTGGGCAGAAGCCTAATTTTAACAGTTTGGAAGTTTAATGAGGAGTAAAGAGTCAGAGGCATTCGATGTAGACGAACGTCTTAAATAAATTTGACTTATAAAAGCAAGAATGAATGGGTGGGCTAAAAAGAAAGGGTTTTTGTTTGTTTTGTTTCTTGCTGTGTTTTAAGATAGAAGAAGATTTGGACAAATGTAAATGCTGATGGGAAGGTTCCACAAAAGAAAGAAATGTCAAAGGCTAAATAAGGAGCCATAAATGATAGTATTTAGTTCCTGGGAAGAGAAGGATCCATTGGATATAGAACACATGTGAAAGGGCTAGGATTGACAGGATATTGGCCAATGTTAATTCTAAACATAGGAGAGTCAAAAGAATAAGTCAGGAATCTTGGAAGATTGTAAAGTGGTGGAAAATTGGGGGGTTCTCGACTGATAACATCTGTTTCCAAGAATTGATATGACCTTTTAAGAGTTGGAGCGACACTGATGGAGATCAAGAGTTAAAAAAAAACACTAAGAAAAGAAATTGTAGAAGATGTAAACAGATGGAAAAACCTACCTTGCTCACGGATTGGTAGAATCAATATCGTTAAAACGTGCATACTACCTAAAGTGATCTACAGAATTAATGCAATCCCTATCAAAGTTCCATCATCATTCTTTACAGAACTAGAAAAAATAATTCTACATTTTGCATGGAACCAGAAAAGACCTCATATAGCGAAAGCAATCTTATGTAAAAAAACAAACTGGGAAGTATCAGTCTACCAGACTCCAAGCCGTACTACAAGGCTATAGTAACTAAAACAGCATGGTACTGGCACAAGAACAGAGACATAGACCTCTGGAACAGGACTGAGAATCCAGAGATGAAACCATCCACATATGGCAATCTAATCTTTGACAAAGCAGACAAAAATATACACTGGGGAAAAGAATCTCTTTTCAATAAATCGTGCTGGGAAAACTGGATAGCTACATGCAGAAGAATGAAACTGGATCCCCATCTCTCACCTTTCACAAAAATCAATTCAAGATGGATAACACACTTAGCCCTAAGGCATGAAACCTTAAGAATGCTAAAAGAAGATGTTGGAAAGACCCTTTCAGACATCAGCCTAGGCAACGAATTCTTGAAGAAGAAGCCCGAAGCAATCACCACAGCAACAAAAATAAATAAATGGGATCTAATCAAATTAAAAAGCTTCTGCACTGCCAAGGAAACTATCATTAGAGCGAATAGACAGCCCACAGAATGGGAGAAAATATTTGCTCTCTACACATCTGATAAAGGGCTGATAACCAGAATCTATCTAGAACTCAAAAAAATCAACAAGAAAACATCAAACAACCCCATCAACAAATGGGCAAAGGAAATGAACAGAAACTTTTCAAAAGAAGATAGAATAATGGCCAGAAAACATATAAAAAAATGCTCAACATCTCTAATCATTAGAGAAATGCAAACCAAAACCAAAATGGGATATCACCTAACTCCAGTGAGATTGGCCTTTATCAAAAAATCCCAAAACAACAAATGCTGGTGAGGATGCAGAGAGACAGGAACACTCTTACACGGCTGGTGGGACTGCAAATTAGTGCAACCTCTGTGGAAGAGAATTTGGAGATACCTCAAAGAGCTAAAAATAGAAATACCATTCGATCCAGCAATAGAGCTATTAAACATCTACCCAAAAGAGCAAAAAACATTCTATGATAAAGACATCTGCATGCAAATGTTTATGGCAGCACAATTCACTATTGCAAGGATGTGGAAACAACCCAAGTGCCCGTCAATCCATGAGTGGATTATTAAAATTTGGTATATGTATAAAATGGAATATTACTCATTCATAAGAAATAACGGTGATCTAGCACCTCTTATACTTTCCTGGATTAAATTGAAGCCCATTATCAAAAGTGAGGTACCACAAGATCTGAAGAATGGGCTCCACTTGTACTCTCCATCAAATTGGTACTAACTGATCAACACTAGGGTGCTCACATGCCAGTAATACTCTCCAGGGGTTAGGGGGATGGGGAGGGCAAACCTGCAACTAAAGGACACAGGGAGCATTGTATCGGGGAAGGGCATGCCTCTAACCCTCACTTGGGTGAGGCAAAGACATAAAGTGTAACCACAATGTTTGTACCCTCATAATACCCTGAAATAGAAAAAAAAAAACCAAGTGGAGAAACTTTAAAATAGGCATTGTAGAGAAGGGAAATGAGAGTGACAAGGGAGGACTAGAAGAGGTGTCATAATTCTAATGAGTATCCAGCTGAGATTAGAACCACAAATTAGTAGTGACAACAACCTGTGAGAATCTGAGATTTTTCTCTGGAGCATGCAAGTACACACACACACACACACACACACATACAGTCTGAGTTACTCAAGGTTTGTGATAGAAATAAATTTCATCTGAAAGGTGTAAGATATATAAAAACAGGAACAAAAGATGGCTATTTCTTCACGATAGTAAAGGCATCATATTTTGGTTTAAAAATCATACTACCTATTTTATGAATGAATAGTTTCTACCTTTTGATTTCCCAAAATATGTCATTATAAACTGCAACATATTGGCTTATGTTTGCTTTACTAGAAACTTGCTTTAACTCCTTTAGTCCTTTTGCATTTCTCAACAAAGGCTAAGAAATTTGGGGGTATGAGTTGCACTAATCAAACATTCTTTGTTCTGTTCCTCTCTCTTTGGGTTCTCTTCTATTAGCTCTGCATTTCCAGATTTCTCCAAGCAATTTTGTGATTCCAGGTTGTAGTGTTGTCATTAGCACTCCCCTTTAGCTGAAAAAAACAGAGAGAGTTTTAAACAGGGCTTGAAATTTGCCAGATATGTCAGTACTCTTTTCAGAAATTCTGAAACAGAAAGGATGCTGATTACTTGATCTGGAATTGAACGTGAAAATTCAAGACACAAGATCCACAAACATAAAATTGCAGTCTTCCATGGCAGACTAAAGATACAAAAAAGAGTAATGGGAAAAAATTCTGATATTTCTTATAAAAATGGAATTCATGTCAGAGGAAATTAATAGTTATTTCATATATTATTAAACTATGAAGATTTATCATATAAAAATATCAATTTTTATTAATTTCTATTTGATTTTAACTGAATAAATTCTGTAAATAGATTGTCACAGAAGCGTTTGAAAGCTCATCTTGGCCAAAAGAAACAAACAAAACAAAAACGTGGACTCATTAAAGCCCATTCCTACTATTCATGTTTTTCCCTCACTTCTCCATCTGAGGTCTGAATGACTCAGCATGTTAATCATCATGTACCATGGCTTCAAAATGAGCTAAGCTGATCTTGATTACCTAAATATCCGTGGGAACTTCATTGGTAGAGACTGAACTTATAAAATATACAAGCCAATTCAAAACTTTCTAAATGTTCTGTTAGGTGAATTATTTTATGTTTAAGTAACTTTCAAATTTTAAATTCATAAAAATCATAGCAATTTTTTACTATAATGTATATTTTTTTCCCTTTTTTTTTTTTTGTGTGTGTGTGTGTGTACACCATGCCTGCATAGATATTTAGGTTCTGGGAGTGCTATAGATATTATTGTTTGACCTAATTAACTTCTAAGTGGTAATATTAATAATAATAGTATTTTTGAAAGTGTCCTTACTTAATCTCTTCTCATCCCTCATTATGCCTTTTCCCTGACTTTAAACTCTCTCCACATACAACACATACTGCTTTAGAGCAGTCTGTCTGTGCAGTTTTCTGTTGAATCACTGTGTACATAGTATTATTGTCTTGTACATGTTCATCCACATTTGAGAAAGGAACAATGTTTTTAGAAGACACAGTATGTGCTACTTGAACAAATGAATTACTGTCATTATCGGTAACAAGATCACCATTTGGCATTTTATTTTTCTCATATTATCTCCCTTTTGTTACTTCAACTTTGGATAAATTACTAGATCTCTTTTTTAGTTCTTCATCTGTAAAATGGTCATAATGGTGCCTATTTTATAGAGTTGCTACAAGGAGTAAATAAATTTTCTCATATAATATGCTAGCATAGTATAAGTTTTATGTACTTGTAAGTTATGAGGATGATAGTAATGAAGATGGAGGAGGAGGAAGAGGATGGGGCATTTCACAGAAATGTAATGTTGCAGGAAAGGCAAATGAGAAATTGATTTAACTTTCTAGAATGCTAATGATTCTTCACTGAACTAATTTATATAACTTCACTTTAAACCAGCCTTGCTTTAAATCATTTCGAAGAAATACCCTACAAGCAAGAGGAACACAGTACATTATTCTGAGACTGTAATTTCAATCCAAGGAACTATGCCAATGTTATGATATTATGCTGTCTACTGGTAGCCAAATAAGAATAAGATATTGTGTTAGTTTTCTGCGACTGTTGTAAAAAATTACCATAAACTTGGTGACATTAAAAAATAAAAGCCAAAAGCAAAACTATAAATTTCTCCTCTCCTACTTTTGGAGGACAGAAATCTGAAATCAAGGTGCTGGCATGGCCGTACCCCCTCCAGAGGTCTTAGAGGAGATTCCATTCTTTGTGTCTTGCAGTTTCTGTTGACTCCATATGTTCCTTGGCTTGTGGCTGCATCACCCTCTCTGTCTCCATGGTCACATCCCTTCCTCTTCTTCTTTCTGTCTTTCTCCTGACTTGTCCTTTGTAAAGACACTTGTCATTGAATTAATGGCTCATTCAAATAAACCAGGTTGACCTTATCTCTAGATCCTTAATTTAATTACATCTGCAAAGACCCTTGTTTTCCAGATGAGGTCGCACTCACAAGCCCAGGAATTTGCACACAAACATCTTTTTGTAGGGCTGCCATTCAACCTCCTATTGATATATGCAAGTTATATCATGACTGTTTCTAAAAATTTGGTGTAATTGTCCTTCTTATTCAATTCTGAAGTTATTTAATCCATTTCCTTAATACTGAAAGCTATGCAATCCTCATTTGAAGTCTTAGTTAAAACTTTCCAAGAGATCTTGAGTTTACATCAGATTCCCATTTTCCATATGTCTTTATAATTTTTTGTCAGTGTCACTTATTTTGGTTCCCAGCCATGTATTATCTTAAGATGCGAGGTAGTTTTTTTATTTTTATTTTTTGATTCCATGCCTTGATCTTGCCCCTCGGTATTATGATTTAATTCAGCTTTGGAATTGGTATTTTAAAAAATTCCAAGTAATTTTTAAAGTACAGCCAAGGTATGAGAAGGGACTGCCTTATGCACTAATTCTTAAAAGTTTAGTATCAAGTTTCTCTTCCAGAATTTAATTAAAAAACTATAGAATCTGTTCCAGAAAAATGTCTGTATGTGCACACAAACCAACCAACTAGTGTATTAAAAATATATGTGTCCACACAAGTTCTTCCATAGATATCCTAAAGGTAGACAGGCCAAGATTAAGGATCCCTAAAGGCTGTGTTTGTTTTTCAAATTGTTGTTTCCTATATCAACTTTTTCTAAAGCAAGCCCCACCAACCAAGTGAATTCATCTGGGAACAATTTTGCATTTTTGAGGATTCAATCACGTGGTGTGTTAAACCGAACCTCTCTGTATATAAAATGTTTCTCACCATAACACATCCCACTGGTGTTATCAGTGTCCCGAGGCTTCAGCAATACAGTGGGATCTTCTGTATTTTCACTTACTAGAACAATGTCAGTGCTCCTACTGAAAGGTAGTTTCTTTTGACAGTTTTTATAAAATTGAAATTCTGTGTTAGCCACCTAAGATAGGACCGGTGATGTTCATAAAAGCAGTTTTTTTTTTTTATTTCGTCTTCAAAGAGGTGACTGTTTTTTGAGTGACTGACGGAGAGCAAGATTCTGCATCATGTGGCAGAAACGACCGACCTCACCATGCCCCATTTCCTTTCAAATTGCACAGGAAAATAAATGATGAAAAAACGTGAAGGAAATGTTTCAGAAACAATCTTTCATGTTTCTAACCACATTACACAACACATGGAAAGGCTAATACTGTATTTTATCTCAGTTACTGTAACTCATAGCCATGCTTTTCAACAGAGGGGAAAAAAAAGATTTAAATGCAGGTCTTGGTTTAATTTGGAACTGATTGCTCATTAATCTTTGGAATAGGTATGCAAGCTGTCTTCCAAATGAAGGGGAGGCTGTTGGCTGCTTACCCTGAACCCTACTGTGCTGTTTTCAATTTGTTTTTCTCTATGATATTTAGTCTTTCATTCAGAGTTTAATACTAAACATTAATGGGGAAAATATTGCTTAATGAGCTGTTGTGTTGGGCAGAATGCAGTCAAACACGCCTCCTTTGCAAGAGCTCACCAGCTTGTGCCAGTATTTAGATAGTGTCATTAATCATGAAACATTTCATTCTCCTCTGTCTTGGAAGACAAGAATTTCCTGATGTCATCAAAATGGGTCCTTTTAAAATTGGGTGTGAATTAAGCCATAAGATACCTAAGTACAAGGCATCATATGGTTCAATTACTGTGAGGCAAATACCCCGTTTATGGTTCACAGTGCATCTGTTGTGGACTTTATTAGCCCTGAGGCATAAATAAAATCCAGAGTTAAGAATTCATACCGTAAATACACAGGATTTGAAGATTCCATCATTAGAAAAGATCAACTAAATAATCAGATGTCCAGTAGATCAATTGTAAAAGTAACAAGCACTAAACTAAGCATGCCCGTTTCCTGTGTTGCATCACAGATTTTCATGTGGCTTCAGACTTGCAGGTTGGTCTGCTGCAGGACCACTGCAGGAAAATGCAGCAATGCACAATCCCTGGCAATTTCTCACCCAATAATATCTCCTACACAGTATTATGAAAAAAAATAAATGCATTTGGTTCAAGTTCAAAGCACTGTTTTAGCCTTTGAACAGAAATGAATACCTAAGGGATTTCAGAACAATTATAAATTCCAGAGTAAATGGAAGAGAGAAAATATCATTATATGCGTATTTAATACAAATTCAGAAAAGTCTGTTGACACTGATTTTATTACACAGTACTTATGAGTATAAAAAGGTAAAAGAAAAAGACGCTAAAGGTAAATAATAGTATTGAAAGCAGGAACAGGATATCAAAAGGATTTAAGCCACAGACATCCCCGAAGCACACTGAATGTACTGAAGTACAATGTTCCCTCTTGTCATTCCTGGTAGTCAGGAGAGGACAACTCCTCCTCACTTTTTTGTCCTGAATCTATTTGGATTGTTGTTTTGGCAGCAAAGGACAATCTGAGTAACAGGAAATACATGTCAGTCAAAAAAGCTTTATTTAGTGTAATCTCTTGTCAATAAAATATGAAAGTGTAGATTCTGTTTTAATAGGACTGCCATCGATCAGTCACATAAAAAGAAAAGCTCAGAGTCTTTTAAGCTAGTCATCCTGGCTTTGCACAGTATTTTCCAGTGGCCTAAACTGCTTCAGTCTGTAAAATCAGAAAAATACTTAACAAAGCTTATATAATGGAGCATGCTATTGTGTTGTGCAAATGTGGATTACAAGGCTCTTCAGTGATATGAGGAACACAACCTCTCGTAGGGAAGGAAACTGGCTTGTGTTTTTTTCTGTTTTTCTCATAGTGCCTAGCAAGGGTCTGAATACATGATCCTCACACATTAAGAGGATTCGTAGACTCTTAAAATCTTAGGTCCAAAAGGACCCTAGGGATTCACCAGACTAACTCATTTATTTTTCAGTTATGAAAATTGAGACTCAGAAGCTAAGTGGTTTACCCAAAGCCATACTGCTAATTAGAAGCAAACCTCAGATTATAAAAAGT
>RJWJ010034880.1:0-16984 GCA_004363605.1 Indri indri | reverse complement strand
AAGCAAGATTTGGAAAACCACACACACACACATGGCTGGGTATTTTTTTCTGAAAGCATCAGTGGGGTATGGTAGAAAAGCCTTCAGATCTGGGGCAAAATGGGGCCTGATTTCAATTCAGGCTTTACCCCACTCAATAGGTAGGCAAATCCTTTACCCCTCTGACTTTTGATTTCCTGAAAATGGAGATAATAATAATCTCTTAGGATTGTTGAGAGGGTTAATTAATTCGAGAATTAATTATTGTGCGCCTACTGAGTACCAGATTCTGTCCCACGTGCTGGGATACAGAAATGAGCACATGGAACAGCCACTGCTCTCATAGAGCTTACTTTGAAATGGCAGAGACAGACAAGAAATAAGCAAACAAGTAATTGAATAATTTCAGATAGGGCTAAGTGTTATGCGGTGACAGGTGTGGGGGGGGAGTGTTTAGCAAGGTTATCAGGTGGGACAACTTTGAGGAAGTGACATTTGAGCAAAGGCCTAGACGTACAGACATCTGGGGAGCAGGGGCTTCCAGGCGGGGAGGCGAGCAATGGAAAGGCGCCAAGGAGGAAACACACTTGCAGCGAAGGAATATCTGTGTGGCCACGGTGGAGCGAGCCGGGGAAAACTAAGAGATGCGGTCAGAGAGAAGCGGTGTTGGGACAGGTAGGGCTTCATCAGCCAGAAGGGACCTGGACTTTATTCTGTGTGTACTTTGAGGGCTCACTGAAGATGTTACACAGAGGAGTGACATAAAAGTCAGGAGGTAAGAGAGGCAGTCGGGATCCAGATAGGAACCGCCTGCAGGTGTCTGGGGGAGAAACGTTTCAGGATCTGCTTGAAGATGGAAATGTCAGCATTTGCTAATGGACCGGGCGAGGCATTGATGGGGGAGAGATGTTACGGCTGACTCTGGTTCTGACCCTGAGCAACTGGGCGAACAGGGTTGGAAAGACTGGAACAGGAGCCGATTTGGGGAAGCAGGACTAGGAGGCTGGTGGGGGAATCAAAAGATCTGTTTGGGTGTGTTAATGATGAGATGCTTATCAAACAGTATATAATAAGTGCTCGTAAACCTTAACTCTTGCTTCGTTACATTAACATAACATTAGAAATCTGGCACTTGAAAACTAATAAAGAAATCATTAAAAACAAGCTTTTAGCTCATAGAAGAAGCAAAGATCAGTATTAAACTCATTGATTTTACCAAATTATTAGCAAGAAAAATAAAGTTTAACCAGGTTACAAAGTATATAACCAATAAGTAAATTGCCAGAGTCATAATCTAGCATGCATATATTGTAAATTTTAGACATTAGAAAGTTGAAAACCTACAGTTTTGCTTTGGTGATTTTGCAGGTTTGCACAAATATAATTGAGAAAAATGCAAACCCAGAGTGGAATCAGGTCGTCAATCTTCAGATCAAGGTTTGGCTTTCTTTTCTTTTAGGAAAAGTAAACATATTTACTTTAATAGTTACTGGATAAATAGAGAAATAACCACTTTTTTCTGTTTCATTTTTACAGTTTCCTTCAGTATGTGAAAAAATAAAACTAACAATATATGACTGGTGAGTTAAAAATGGACATATGTCTAATTCAACATTAAGGAGTTAAACATTTGGATATTGTAAAACGTTATTCTAGATGGTCTAACTTTCCAGTATATTTGCTTTCCTTCCAGAGGAAGGGGATAAACTGCTGTTGGGATTGGGTGTTTTCTAAAACATTTTTAAAAAACATTTAATAACAGTGTTATTGCAGAAAAGCTTTGGATATTTTGGTTCAACTGCTCGTAAATAAAAGCAGGGGAAAATGATCTGAAACCCCCCAAGATAAGAAATCAAGGATTTATATATCATCAGGCTGTCCAAAATAGACTTCAGAAATAGAGTTCTGAAGAATAGATTCTTCCCAAGTCCATTTCTTGGGAAGAATCATCAAAACATTCTGAGAACAATTCTTTACATATTGCTAGAAAGGAAAATGACTGAAGCTACCTAACTGAAGGCAAAGAGAATTCATTATAATTGTCCATTGGAATTTTTACTAGACCAGCCTCCTAGTACTGATTGGCCATCATGAGACCATTCTTGGAAGGTTCTAGTTGAATGGAGCATTAACTGGCAGCCCTTAGCTCTCTGACAATGGAAACATGGCAAATATCATTATCACCACCACCATCATCATCATCATAATTTATCATGTTAGTTACCACCATTTTTTCGAGCACTACCAAGCCTAGCACTGTGCCAAGTATCTTACCTACATTATCCCATTTAGTTTTTAGAGTAACCCTATGGAGTAGAGACTACTATTAGTTTCATTTTATAGATGAAGAAACTAAGGCTCAGACAGTTAGGTAGCTTCTCACAGTCATTTGGAAAGAGACCCATTTGAGCTCCCACCCTGTCTGGCTGTCTCCACCATATCTCCTTTCGTCAAATGTATTTAACTTTCCTGTTAGTACCTTATCAACACTATAGCATCAGGCATGTGGGGAGGAGGGGAGAGGATCTCATTTTGTCCAAGGACCACATCACAACTAATTGAGGGCCATAGTTGATCCCTGAGGACAAATTTCCCCCTTCCAATGAGGATAAGCTAGTTTTAAGGCATGTGGGACCCTCAGGCCACCTACAGAATGTGCTCCAGTGCACACAGGAATCCTCGGGAGTGTGGGTTTGGAACCTGCATAGCTCAAGTGACCACTCTGGCCTATGGGCTCTGCAGTGGGCTGACTGCTGATTGAGCCATCCCAGAGTTACCTGTAAGTCACTACAATTTTTTTTTTCTGACCTAGTCTGCTCTCCCCAAAGCAATAGTGTAGCTTAGGATGCACAGAGAGACCCAGTTTAACTGGGAAATCCTTGGAGCCAGATCTTAGGTTGCATATCCTGTAAGATATTTGCACAACTGAGGGAAAGATAAGGATTCTTTAGTTGTAGTCTAGATGATATTATCTGGATGGACAGAAAAGATTCAAATCCCATGCGTGTGATTTAATACCCATAAATAATAAGTTTTTCTTATGCAAATTGTGTTTAATTAGTCACTTTCTATAACCTAATATACTTGGCTATAATCCTTCCCCAAAATACTGAACCTTTGCTCCCTCCTATGGGGCCTTGGACTTCAGAGCGGGCACACCACTAGATGGAATGAAGAAGAATGAAGCAGAGAGAACGTTCGTATTTAATAGCATGTGCCCAGTCTGAGACCATGTTATGGTTCAGGCTCACAGGCTGTCTAAGGTACCCGCAGAAGGACACATAAAGTTGTATATACTTGTAGTGGGCAAATGTGTCCCCACAATATAGATGAGATTTAGGTTCTAGATAAGCAACTACACTCAGAGAAACAGCATCTATCATGTGGTTGGTGCTCAATAAATATTGGAATTGAATTAGAGGGGTATTTTTCTCCCTGCAATAGAACCTTAGATATAGCTTATTGTAATTGTTAGGCCATAATAATAATTAATATGAACGTGGTCAAATAAGATCTATACACTTATTTTGTGTAACATGATTGATTACATTATACTCATCATGTAATGTGCCTGTAATTGATTAATTCATTTCATGACAATGGTATTGAGTGTGGCCATAGGCAAATCCCTTGACCTCTCTGTAAAATTAGTTTTGTAACTGCAGAATAAATTACCTGACTAGATCAGTGTCTATACAGGGTGGTTGGAGGACCCTCTGCATCAGACTCAACTGGGATATACTTGTTATAAATACAGATTCTTGGTGCCCACCCCAGGCTTACTGAAGTGTGGGTGGGAGATGAGAGTGGGGAGTTTCCAGGTGCTTCTTAAGTACAGTGAAAGTTGAGAGGCCCACTGGACATGATGAGTTCTGAGGTCTGGGTATTTTCCAGCTCTACCTTTTTTATTGTTGAAATGAAGACATGTTTTCATAGGTGCAGGCCTTAACCTGTTCTTTTATACAGGGACCGTCTTACTAAAAATGATGTAGTTGGAACAACGTATCTACACCTCTCTAAAATTGCTGCGTCTGGTGGGGAAGTGGAGGGTAAGTCACTCAGCAGATTTGGAACAAGATAAGGTACAGAATTTCTGGAGAAAGAATGGACTGAGGTAGCCACCTGGCGATAGACTTGGTTTCTTAAAAGCCAAATGTGAGCCATTTCTGTGATATTTTGGTGATGGCCCGTAAACCATTAATAATCGAAGCAACTCACAGTTCGAGGAGTTTAGCTCTCTTGCTCCCATCCCAAACCTCTTTCCCAGTAGCTGTTTTATTAATTTTTGAGTGTCAATACAGAGTGCCAGCACCTTATTTTTTGGAGTGGCATTGACACAGGTCCACCCAAATGCAACGTAATATTCTCTTCTCAACGGAATCCCTTGGCAGGAACAACGAGGGCAGATGCCAAGGAACCATGTAATTCCACTCCCTAAAATAATGTGTATTTTGTTTTCATTCTCACAAGCATTGGCAACCCATACACTCTTCTTTTTGTTGTTTTCCATACTTGAGAATTGCTTGCCTATACCTGGCACTGTGGTTCTGTGCATATGCCAGAAACTGTAGTAGTGAATGAAGGAAAGAAGTTAAGATGGTGAGAGAAAAAGCTTAATGTTAACACATTAATACCAGCAATATTTTTTGTTACCTAAACAAAAATTCTTATAATTGCCAATATATTAAATATATTGAGAGATTAAATGCATTTTAAAAAGTGAGAGAATTTGGGACAAAAATTTGTCTTGGGAAACTCAAGGTCCCTCTCATCTTCAACTTGTTTAAGGTGTTTTATGGGTTTTGAGAGAAAAAAAAAACATTTGTTCATCAAAGCAATAGAGAACATGAATAAGAACCTGGTTATAGTAGATATATTATATTAGATATTAGAGATATGGTGAAGAAGATATAGATTTCCTCCCCCAAGAAGCAAAAAAAGGAAGGCAATGAGAAATTTCAGGAAAAACAAAGAGGTGAACAAAGAAGATACAGTACCGTGTGGCATTATTTTAAGCAAATGGTAGAAGGTAGGAAAGAGATCCATCTGAGCATTCTCTGCTGCATAGTGGAGGTATGATGCCGAAGCTGCAAAAAAGGAAATGTAATCACAACCCTTCCTTTTCTCTGCAGAGAACAATATTTAAATGGTTGCTAGAATGTAAACATGATTATTTTTGGATTTTTTAAACTAAACCTATGGCCAAAGCTCAGAACGGAGTGTAAATGTCATTACCCATCACAATGTAAAAGTGAATGTGTGGAAAATAGAGATGAGAAGTGGGAGGAGGAAGGAGAGAGGTAAGGGCAGGAAGGCTAGTAGCCTCTTCTTTTCAAGTCAGGAACCCAGGTATAATGACTGCAGATGAAATCACAAAGGTAACCAATGGAGGAATTAAAAATCATGCTAAAACTATTATATATAAGAGAAGGGTAAAAATGACTTAAATCCATTTATTATTAGTAGGAAGTTATTAAATAACATCTAAAGATAACTATTCAAGAAATATTGGTATAAGCATTTTACTTAGTGCTATCGTGGTAACATCCAGAAGAACTAAAACCAGAAGCTGTTACAAGCAATTTTAGCTGATGTCTTCGAGACCTTCCCTCATTGCAGACCCTGCAGACAGTCTGTTACAAGGCCTCAAAATGACAAGCTGTCATTCCCTCCACCCCTGAGCCCCTAAAAGAAATAAAGCATGCTTTGAATAAAAGGATGTACAATAAACTACAGGCCTTTGCTTACACAGTGTTAGTCTAAATTTACTTGGATTTTCTGGCCTTGGTCCCAACTAAGTCTGCCTTAAGACAAGTAAATGTTTTATTAAAAACATAAAATACTGGTTAACTTCACCAGGCCTCCTTTGGCCCTGGAAATGATCTCTTCTCAGATGGCTGGCTGCCTTGGGGCTGGCGAGATTGTGTTATTCACGTGTGATGGTTCTGTCACTTGTCACAAAGTTTTGAGCCATTTTGCATTTAACCTATGAGAGTTGTATAAATTATAAAAGGGTCAGGTGATTTGGGTCTGAATTTGGGATTTTTCTGGTGTTGCTAAACCACTCACCTAGCACTGGATTTGATTAACTTTTTCAATGCCTGTTTTATAATGATTGTGTTTCTCTTGTTGTTTAACCAATAATATTTTTACTATGTAGATTTATCATCCTCGGGAACTGGGGCTGCATCGTATACAGGTTTATGCTTTGTAATTTTGCTGTCTGTTAGATCTTCCTATCTACTATTATCTTATTAAAGATATATTAATCGATTGCCTTTCAAATTTTTTTTTGACGTTTTGCTGTCTCCAACGTTGTTTTGCTGGAGTAATAATTATTGTGTGTGTTGTGTGGTTGTCCTGTCTGGCTGAGCTTAAAACTATGTTAATCAGGCTTTGCTCTATGTCTCTTATTGTTACATAAATACACACCACCATCCTATTTGACTTCGTTTCAAATAATTGCGAGACATAACATTTTTTGTTATTGTTTATGTTCAGTAGGTACAGTTATGGGGCACTAAATCAATTGTTCTGAAATGTATGAAGTGACTTACCCCCACTTTCAATGTGAATCTCTAGGTTGGAAGATACTGAACGCTTTCCACTTTGTGCCTTGAAGGTCTTCACCTCCCAAATATGAAAGGGCATAACGTGTCCTTTGGTTTGCACAGAAATGGCCATTTTTTGCAAGTTTGCTCAATACTCTCACACACTTAACCATCACAACTCTCCCAGGGCAGGTGTTATTATTTCCCTAATAGCCGAGGGCTCTGAAGTTGAGAGAGGTTCATCATCTGTCAAATAGGCATGATCACTGCTAATTCACATTTCTACTTCTCCCTTAGTTTTAAGTGTAGAGTCGGAAAGGGCCGTAGGGGTTATCTGGTCAGCTTCTCACCCGTAGCAGGAATTATCTTGACAACATCCTAAAGGACAGGCTGAAACCTTTGCCTCAACATTTCTTCTGTTTTTCCCTAATACTATCTGTCCCATTGTTTGTCATCTCTAATTGACAGAAAGTTCTTCCTTACACTGAGTGAACCGAAGTTGGCTTCCTTGCAATTCCCAGCGGTGGTCCTAACTCTGCTTTCGGAGACAAGTCCATTCCTCTTCCACAGGGAGTCCATTCAGACCTCTGAAGTCAGCTCTTACATTTCCCCACCTTCACCCACACTCTCCCCTTCTTCCAGCTCTTTCCTTACATTGCCCTCAAGTGCCCTTTATTGGAGAGTAGTCTTGCTAAGACCAGGTAGCAGGAAATAAGGAGCTTATCAGATGATCACCAGAGATAGAGAATAATGAATGGGGAGTTCATGGTGACATATAAAATTTTAAAATGTCATGTATTTTTAACAGCATCTGCCGGATTTATACTAAATGCTTGAGATTAAATGACATTTTTTAAGAACGATGTTAATCTGATACATCATTTAAATGCCTTTCCAAAACAACGTAACCTTTTATCCCAATTGCCAATGACATGTTTAATACAACGCCAATCATAAACTTGCAAAAAATGTGAAGATCAACTTGAGAGTCTTCATATTCTTTCATTCTAGAATCAGTTTACCTGAGCTACCCCCCAAATGTTTTTTATTTAACATTTTATAGCAATAAGAAAAAAGAAATATGGCAAGTCCCATAGTGCTTATAATGTGCACTAATACAACTAATGCACAAAATGGAGGAAAATAGTCTCACCTACCTAACTAATAACTAATATTTATTTCAAGAGATTAAATGTTAAAAGTCTAAAATCTAATGATGTTTTCTCTCTCAGTAAATACAGGAGAAACAGAGGTGGGGTTTGTTCCAACATTTGGACCTTGTTATCTGAACCTTTATGGAAGCCCCAGAGAGTACACAGGATTCCCAGACCCCTACGATGAGCTGAATAGTGGAAAGGTTAGTTTCTCAATGAAGGTTGTTATTAAGGAGCACTGGTTAATGTGATTCCTTCATTATAATGGTTATAATTAAGTATCATATTTAGGGGGCATCCCTCCCCCACCACATGGACCCATCATGAGACTGATCAAGAGCTGAAGGAGAGAAGTCTTGTACTCCTCAAGTCTTGGAGTGCAAGAATAGGAGAGGGTCCTGGAGATTGTCTCAATGTAATGGCCATGCCTCCCACAATTTCTATGCTTATGGCAGACATCAATAATCAATACTGGCTCTCTTTCCTAATAAGCCACTGTGCTGCCTTGGAATTCTTTAAAACACCATGTTCCAGGAATGTACCAATTGGCACTGACGTGCCCACTGAAACCCTTCGTCATTCCTGATCTGATCTAGCCCCTTCATTTCATACAGGAGGACATGGAGGCTGAGAGACAGGAAATGCTCTTTCTACCACAACAGAAGCCAAATGTCTCTTAGTTATCTCCCAAGGCTCAAGAAAGGGACTAAGCTAGAGAGAGGAGGGGAAAGGTGGAAGACCAGCTGTGGAGGTGATGCCTGCCCTTTCTCTCTGAAAGTGTCTACTGCCAACACTGCTGGATCTGGGGGGAGGAGTATCCGCTCTTCCTCCTCATGCTCAGTCACATCTTGTCCGTCTTCCTCCTCTACTTCGTGGCCATTCTGAGACTGGCCCTGATTGCCAGCATGGCAGCCTCCCTATTCTGAGGAGAGGAGAAAAGGAATTGAGTTAACACAGATAGATGCAGAGCTGCTCTGCTGGAGCCAAGTGAGGGAGACTTAGAGCCCCATCCACCCCACCCCCAAATCTCTGGGAACCCCTTCCAGACCAAGAGCATGATTTGAAGGCCTCTGACTTTGGTAATGGCTAAGATCCTTTTCAGCCTTAGCATCCCATGGCATTCTTTGGGATTCTCCCTAAAGTTGGTTGCTCTCCTTTCAAATACCAAAGATCTGAATCCAGCTGGGAGAGTTGCTGACTAATTCATTTAGAAAGTTAGGGCCATGGGAAGGAGGAATTTTTTGTAGCTGAGTTCTTTTTGCTGTTGTTCATGCCTAGAGGAATAATCCTCTGTTGTTGCCTTTCAGGGAGAAGGCGTTGCCTATAGAGGCAGGATCTTGGTTGAATTAACCACTTTTCTTGAGAAGACACCACCCGATAAAAAGCTTGAGCCCATTTCAAATGATGACCTGCTGGTTGTTGAGGTACGTAAATAATGCATGGTACAGAAAAGGGGACATCCAGGGACTGAAGGCTCAGCTGGGGTGAAGTTGGAGGGAGACCTGACTCATAGCAAGTGCCCTTGACAACCTCTGGACGTGTCTACAACAGCCCTGTCAGGGTCCTGAGACTTGCTTCATCCTTTGAGATGTTGATACCCTACTGAAAACTGGCAAGAGCACTGATACCCCCAAGCTGAATGGCCCATTTGCTCACTGGGGTTGGGGGGTTATAGGTAGGTGGCCACAAGAGCCACCACTCAATGCCATAGGTGCCACCACTCATCATTTCTGTTTTCAAGGTGGCTGGTGTATCTCAGGCTCCCCAGCATGTGAGGGCATGCTTCCTCAAGGCCTACGATGCAATGGCTCTGAGCCCCCATTCCTCCTTGAAGACAAGAAGTCTTCCCAGTTCAACCCCCTCCCCCACACCAGCTATTTCTGAGAGTCCCAGATCCATGCTCACATGTTCCACAAATCCGATTTGTTGCCAGAGCAGCCAGCTCCCTGATGCCTCTCTGCCCAGGGACACTCCTTGCTGGGTTGCAAGTCACCCCAGCCCCCAAAGCATCCCACAGCTGCTGCTGCCTCCCTGTCACCCCCCACTCCAAGCACGGGACAGGCTCTTCTCTGATTTTCCCATGTTACAACAGAAACCAAACGGCAACTTTAAAAAAGCTTTTACTTTCAGTTCCGGGACAAGAATAGGAAAACACGGTGAAATAGTGACAACATGGCTGCTAAATCAGCAATTCTCTGGCAGACAGCCTCCCTGTCTCCTTCCAGCCTGCCTCCTTGTGGCAGACTCAGCTCTCCTTCTCCCCAAACTCCAGTCATGCCCTGAGTACATCTTCATCTCAGTCCAGGCCCAACTGCCACAAGTTCTCAAGAGAGCAAGAGCTTTCTCCTTCCTTCCAGTTGTCTAATGTCAGCCTGCGAGAAGATCTGCCCCTTTTCAGGATGATTGACAGGGAGAATAACCACTCCCTTTAGAGGAAATGCTCCCTTCTCTACCCCTCCCCACCCCCTAGCAATGTGGCCTTGCTCATCACTTCTCCAGAAGACAGTTATATTAGGTTAGCAACCAAAGCAGTGTATTCTGGATTCTTTAGTCTTTGTGCGTTTGGAACATCAGTGGTCACTTCTTGACTACTTGCGTCAATTTCAATCCTGTTTCTTTCTTTAAGAGGAAAGCATCATGCTGTGTATTCTTCCCAAGACTGTCTCTCTCTCTACGCCTCAGAGCAAGCCACAGGCCATCAGTCTAACTTCATACAGGGAAAAGAACAATTCTCTCCCCATATTAGCAAAGATTGTAACATAACCCTGGCTAAAACATACATTCGAAAGTTTATCAAATGGAATGGTTAAATTCAGGTTATTTAAGTTGTGAAAGAAGGCAGGTGCAGCAGTGCACACCTGTAGTCCCAGCTACTCAGGAGGTTGAGGCGGGAGGATTGCTTGAGCCCAGGAATTTGAGATCAGTCCAGGTAACATAGTGAGAACCCCCATCTCTAAAAAAATAAAAATTAAATAAATAAAAATAAATAAATTGTGAAAGAACCCTGGTAGGTATTTGCTTTACATCATGGTTAAGGATCCGTTCCAAAAATTTTCCTAAAACGAAGGAATGATCTGTCTTGAATGTGACCTCACAGCTCTGCCTCTAGAATCAGAAATTGTTTACAGCTTTTACATGACAGTTTTCCCAGTTTTTATACATTAATGTATTAAATTTTAAAATCTTAGGGCAGATTTTTTTGCTGCGCCTACCTCTTACAGAAGTCAATATTAAAGGCCAGGTTATTATAATAACTCATTGGGGTGTAATTCTTTGAAAAATTACAGAGTCCTTCTCCATCACCCTACTCCTCTTCTCTCCCACCCTCACTGATATACAGACACGTAAATAATATTATTATGCCATGAATGCCATAAAGTCAACAGTGCCATAATTGGATTTAACGTTAATAGTTTTGACTGCTCTTGAGTTATCCCAAAGTTTCTTGATGTGTAGTAAGGAATTGATTTTGCTGAGGGGAGAATTTGAATCAAATGTACTGAGAGGCAGGTTTGTGAATGGTAGTGCATGCACCTAGCCAGCCATCGGGGTGACAGTGAGGCTTTGTGGTTCACTATTCCTGACACTGCTGCGGCAACTCTCAATTAGGGTCTAAAGGAGTCCCCCGAATTTTTCAGTTACTTTGTTACATATAGTTCCTGGGGGAAATGATAGAATATTACGAAGTTCTTGAATTTTGAGGTTTGCTATGATCTCAGGAACATATTCCTTGCAAATTGCTATGGTCTAAATATTTGTGTCTGCCCAAAATTCATATGTTGAGACCTAACTCCCAAGGTGATGGTATTAAGAGGTGGGTTTTGGGGGAGGTGATTAGTTCATAAAGTTTCCATCCTCGTGGTTGGGATTAGTGCACTTATAAAAGAGGCCCCAGAGAGCTGCTTTTCTATTTCCATGTGAGGATGTAGCCAGAACATGCCATCTATGAAACAGAAGATGGCCCTCATTAGATGCTGAATCCGTTAGCACCTGGATCTTGGGCTTCCCAGTTTTGAGAACTGTGAGAGAGAAATATTTGTTGTTCATAAGTCATCCAGTTTATGGTATTTTTGTTATTGCAGCCCGAATGGACTAAAACATAAGTGGTGAGTCTACCATAATATAGTAGCAAAAAGGATTAGAGACAATTGAAGACTTAGAGTGTTGGATTCATCCTGACGTTTCTGACCTTAATCCTGCAGAATAGGCCATAAATCAAGCAGAATCTCTATAATCAGATTCCAAGGGTTTATGCTGTGAGATCACAGAATGTAAACCCATTTTATTTTGTGTTTTACTTGTTAAAGAGACACAAAGCCAAAAGTCATTATGGTACTGAAAGTTCAGCACTCGTCCCCGAAGCCACATCAGAACAAGGACAAGTGGTTTGAGGAGAAGGAAAGGGAGGTTTATTAATTTGCCAGCAAATGAGGACAGTGGCAGACTCGTATCTTAAGTACCATTTTCCTAACTATAAACAAAAACACAGAGCTTTTAAAGGGGGGGTTTCAGCTTCAGTGTATTGCTGCTTAATGGTTCTGATCGACCCCATCTCTGGTGAAGACAATCTCCTGACCTCTGCCCAGACAGTTCCATTGAGCTATTTCCTGTGATAGGGAAAAACAAAGAACACCCCCCTGCCCTTCTAACAGGGATGCATATTTTAATTCCCCAAAAGAGTGGGGGAGGTTTTAAAGAGACAGCTCGTACAACACTTTACCCTTTTTCATGCCATTCCCTCTGTTAAAATTAACATCCTAGCTATAGTCTCTCTATCTACTGCACAGCAATGTCCACTCTAAAGTTCAGGGATTGCAACAGATCTTGAGGACAAATTAAGACAAGAGAAAACAAGGGGAGGGTGGGTGGAAAAATGGGGCAGCTTACATGCTATTTAATGCCAGGATCATGCATCATGCAGGAGAATGTCTAGAAACCACCTGAAGGCCTCCATGGAAACACATGGTGATGGCATGGTGATTCTTGACATGTGTAGTTATAGACTAGAATTGGCTCTTGGAGATGTTGGTTGGAATTCAGGGTCTTGCAGAAATGCCATCATGTACATTCAACCATTACGGTGCCTCTTTATTTTCCTTTATCACCAGAATATGACTCAAGTCCATGTGGCTTCTCTTAATTGTAAACAACCATAATTGGAGGAGAGGAGCAAACCAAGTATAAAGGAAAAGTCCTTTATTAACTGGAATGCAAAACCAAATTAGTTTTCTTTACTACAAATAATTAAACACTTATAAGCAAGGAAGCTTATCTCATGCATTTAGTAAATATAAAAGCAAAAAATAAAAAGAGCCAACAGTATACCAGCCTACAATATGTGTCAACAGTATTTAAAAAAAAGAAGCTTTTTATTAACTGGTGTACAGAACAGAATTAGTTTTGTTTGTTCCAAATAATTAAACAAGAACAGCAAAATAGTATGTCTTTTGTTATTAAATAAGTTTAATTAAAAACAGAATGAAATGAGGTGAAAATGAAAAAACCTGCCAGCATGACAAAGCAGGAGAGGAGCTGAGATTCTGAGGACATGGCACACTCCGGGCAACCAGGAGCACCAGGAGGGAGTGAGATGGGCAGAGTTGTCCCACCTGTCGGAGGGATTTAATGAGTTTAGTCAACCTAGAATGTGATCATGACACTTACCCATCTTACAGAGGTCTCGTGTTCTGGGTTGTATGCAAATAATAAAATCTTTTGGTAGAGCTGAAAAGGATGCAGCAAAGGGCAACTTGGTTGCCAAAGAGCCAAGTGCACCACCCTCCTGAAACCCAAACTATTGTTTTTAGGGCTCAGACTCTCCAGGGTAAGGGTCCTATCAGGGATTCTGTGGGTAAATGTACAAGGTCTGCATGAGAATATCCAGGAGTTCTAATGCAATCCTTGCCCATGTGGAGGTGTGCAGGGCAGAGCCAGCCCGGCCAGAGGTGGCATCTACACCCCCCAGGGGAGCTTCCCCATGGACCTTCTCTGTACTCCACAGCCCCTGGCTTAATAGATGGCTCTGGCTTAAATATTGGCCACTTTCTTCCAAGCCCTGACTCAGGCCCCAAGTTATGTTTCCTACTTTAGCTCCTTCCCTTCCTTTGTGTCATCCTAGGTGGTTTACAAAGAGGAAGTTGTGCTGCTAAGTTCTGACTAATATTATACAAATAACTTCCTGCTTTTTAATTTTTACACAATTCAAACTCAAACCCAGAATTTCCATAGCATTCCTCAACCGCGTGTAGTTCAGGGGGCTTAGTCGTGGGTAGTTAAGCAGAGCTCTTGACAAATAGCGTAAGTCTCTCGAGCTCCTCTCTGCCAAAGTGACAATAGACTAAAACAGGGAAGCTTTGAAACTCACAATGTCCAGACTAAAGCTCTCCAGGTAATTCAATATGCAGTTAGGTTGCAAACCAACATTGGCTCAGAGGGTTTTATAACAGAGCAAATGGCCTGAAAAACTGGCAAAAATATTTTCTGTCTCTTTAACACATCCTGCACTCCTTTTTGAGAACTGAAGCCTGCATGCCTGCCTCAGGCCAGTGCTTGGGAGGGACGGGGTAAGTCTTTCGTTATTTGTGCAACGGAGATGGCTCAGCCCAAAACTGGTAAAGGGAGGTCCTGGGTAAAGGTCAGGAGATTGTCTTCAGCAGAGATGGGAAGATCAGAATCATCAACTGTAGTTGAGTAGTCATTGTCTGAAGCTGAGAACCCATCCTTTAAAAGCTCTGTATTTCTGCTTGTTATTAGGACCATGGCATTTCAGACAGGAGTCTCCGTCCTCCTCCTTTTGCTGACAAAGTAATAAATGTCTCTTTCCTTCCTTTCCAAACTGCTTGTCCTTTTTCTTCTGATTGGGCCTTGTGGACAATTGCCAAGCTTTCACTAACAATTTCTGCTAAAACCCTATTGGAGGGTTCTATTATACCATGTCAAAAATTCCTTTAACCAAAATGGAGTTTTTGTAATAGTGAGGTATCCAGGGGTTCTTTAAGACTACAAGCTACAGTTACTGTCAGAAGTTCTTAAAACAGTACTCAAAAAATTAAAAATAGAATTACCATATGATTCAGCAATTCCACTTCTGGCTATATACCCCAGAGAACTGAAAGCAAGAACTCGAACAAATATTTGTACATCCAGTGTTATTTACAATAACCAAAAGGTAGAAGCAACCCAGGTGTTCATCAGTGCATGAATAGATTAAAAAAAATGTGGTATATTCCTACAATGAAATATTATTCAGCCTTAAAAAGGAGAGAAATTCAGACACATGCCGCAACATGAGTGAGCATCAAAGACATCATGTTAAGTGAAATAAGTCAGATAGAAAGGACAAATACTGCATGACTCCCCTTATATGAGGTACCTAGAATAGTCAAATTAATAGAGACAGAAAGTAGAATGTCATTGCCAGGGCCAAGGGGGAAGGGGAAATGGGAAGTTATTGTTTAATGGGTGTGGAGTTTCAATTTTGCAAGATGGGAAGAGTTCTGTGGATGGATGGTTGGTGATGGTAGCACAACAACGCGAGTGTACTTAATGCCATTGAACTTATCATTAGAAATGGTAAATTTTATATTATCTGTATTTTACCACAATTTTTGTTAAAAAGGAAGTTTTTAAAATGGTTGTCTAAGTACTTCCGTAAATGTGTGAGCATATTCTTGCATCGCACAAGCCAGAAGACCCATCCTTGGTAGTGATTTCATTTTATTGAACAAAAGTCATGGTATGAATGGGTAATGAAGGGAAGGAAAATCAGTTAATAAATATCCTAGAGGGATCAAGTAATTTTTATTAACATCCAAGAGGTGAAAGGCATCACTACTTTATTACTTAGATTGTGGTACACAAATTGGTAGCAAGGAAAAAATCAAATACACCAACAAAAAAGTCATCGTATGCCAAAGTTTGATACCTGTGTGGCCTCCAGATCTCAAACTGAAGGACCACAGAGCTGGAGTTCTTTCTCTAAAGGCTGTTGAACTAAATTTGCTGTGGTGACAAATTGTCAAGCAATTTGAGTATGATTGCTTGTGGGTCTCACAAGTTCACAGGTGGAGCCTATAGACAATGTGGCTGCACTGTGGTAACCACCGACATTCTCGCCTCCTAGCTGGGCAAGTGTATAGGGAGACTGGACACCAACAGGGCTCCAGAACAGACTATGGCTGTAGACAATATTAAAGGGCAGAATGCACAGGACATAATGAAGTACGGCAACTTAAACCATTGCGTGGCTATTTGAAAAAAACTGAAGAAGGCAGAGTGCCTGCAGATCAGCGGGGATATAGTTCTTAAAGAAGGAGAGATGTCATCTGAGCAAGGATTTGGGGCAGGATGTGGATTCAAGAGATTTGAAGTGCCCATGAGGGAAGGCCGGAAGGGTTCATGGTCATTTCTGCCAGGCTGACAGATGCTCAGTGTGGTTATTCTTGGCCCTGTCTTCAGCTCCCTCACACACAGACACACTCACTAAAGCAGTAATTCAGAAAGAGAGAGAGAAAAAAAAGAGACAGAGAGGAAGTTCGATTTCCATTTCAGACAA
Organism: Indri indri; assembly: GCA_004363605.1. NCBI lineage: Eukaryota > Metazoa > Chordata > Mammalia > Primates > Indriidae > Indri > Indri indri. Next base: position 746 of record RJWJ010034880.1, on the reverse strand, counting down.
ATGAATTCACCTTATTTCATTTATTTTTAAATCTGGCATCAAGAATATATTTCTGATTAAAAAATTAATAAATACAAAAAATTAAAAATGTATAAGTTAGAAAGTAAAGTTCACCATAATCTCTCTACCTTGCCCAACATAACTACTGTTAACAATTTGAGTTATATTCTTACAGACCTTCTCCATGCATATGACAATATTAGAAATATATATTTAATGGATTCTTGTAAAATATACTTCTTCTGTGTTTGCACATGTGGATCTACTAAAGTCTTTTTATGAGCCTTCATTCCATTATAAGGATATAACATAATCTGTACTGAGACATTTGTATTGTTTTCTTTTTTTCCTATTTCAATCAATGCTGCAATGTACATTCTAGTACTTCCGTTTTTGCTCACATGTATAAGTTCAAGGGGAACTGCTGGGTCCAAGAACATTCTCCCCTGGTGTTTAATTATTAGGTTTAGAATTTCATCTGCTAGAAATCCACATGTTAATAAGGGCAAAAGGAGTTTCACTGAGCCTTATGTCTGCTCATACTTTACAGAAATACCAGCGAAGGCGGAAGTACAGCCTGTCTGCTGTCTTTCATTCGGCCACCATGTTGCAGGATATTGGTGAAGCCATTCAGTTTGAAGTCAGCATTGGGAACTATGGCAACAAGTTCGACGCGACCTGTAAGCCTTTGGCATCAACCACGCAATACAGCCGCGCCGTATTTGATGGTAAGATTGGCATCAACC
>RJWJ010034879.1:0-16989 GCA_004363605.1 Indri indri | reverse complement strand
TGAGGGGTTCCTGGGATGTGGGACGTTCAGAGCAGAGGCAGGCACATGGGACTTCTCCGCAGCCAGGCACTGGCCCAGGGATAGCTTTGCTGGAGAGTGACGATGGGATGACTTCAAGAACTGCCTTTCCACACACACCTTCTGAGGTTTTCCAGGTATTGAACAGAGACCTGCTGGCCTCACCCCCACCTCACCTCCATCCCTGCGAAGGCAACATTCTCCAGGCTAGCAGTGCGACGTGGGATTAGACGGTGTCTGGGATTGTTTCCAGTCCCCGTTGAGCTTTTCGCGAGTCAATGGGACCGGAAGCTTATGAGAGCCCTGATGGCCCTGGCTGAGGTCTGCTAGTGGTAGAAAGCATCAAGGGACGGTCTCCAGGGAGGGCTGCTTCAGGCCGTCATTGAAAGCCCCTCCCGGTGTGAGGGCATAGCTTTGGGACAACGGGTGCTCACATGAGTGTAGACAGACGAGTGAGTGGGTGAATACTAGTGCTGCAGGACTGTCCTCCCTCAGGAAACCCTGCTGCCTAAGTAGGGGTCTGGGCTGCCAGGCACTGGCCCGGCAGTGACAAGACATCAATCTGCGTGGGACTGCGTGCTGTCATCAGCAGCACCATGTGGCCGGGGCCAGAGGTGATAACAGCAGGAAATGGGGGCGGGGTGGGGCTGGTGAGCTGATCAGATTTCTCAATTATTTCTTTCCACTAACCAATTTGGGCTGAGTGAGCACCTGAGGCTCTTTAGTTGTGGAGGAGGAGGTCCCAAGGGAGATGATACTGGCCATTCTTCAATTCGGGCAGGTGACAACTTGAGTGATTAATGTGCCTATGGAAATCAGATATCATTTTATTTATTTTCCAAGCTGGCAGAGCAGGTCATGCCAGTTACATTAGTTTTTTGTTTTGTTTTGTTTTGTTCCTTAAAGAACAAAACAAAACCAAATATGTGTGGGTCTGTTGTGGTCTTCACGTGTGTTGGATGTGGGGGGAGGTGGCTGAAATCCCAAATCAATAAGGTAATTGAGTTATTTCCTTCTGGTGTTTAAGGCTATTATTTTAAGTGAACACAGGGCAGTTGGCTGTGTTTGCTCGGCTGTAATCAGCTTTGAACTCATTGCGTGTATTGATCTCTTCCAATGCTGTTTGGTGTTCTTGAAATATCAGGAGAAGTCTTCCCCTCCCTTCCTCCTTCAGTCCCCAGGCTTCCAAAAACCAGAAACTCACTTCTCTCGTTGGCTGGGCTGTAAGTTTTCCTCTCCACATCATCATCACTTGTTCTAAAAGCAAAATTTAATTTTCCAAGACTCTTTATACTTCTACACACACACACACACACACACACACACACACACAGCCTCTGCGCTTAACAATGTGCTTTTTAATATAGAAAAAAGCAGAAACAACTGGTCCACTATAGTCCTGCGATATCCTCGGGCAGGGAAGCCATTCCCAATCCAGCGAGACATTGTCCTCATTGAGGCTGCTCTCCAGCTCTGGGCAGCTCACAATCCCAACCTTTGTGATGGCCAAAGAATTGTGGCCTGTCCCCTTCCACTCGGACTCCACCCTGCTGGACCCCAAAGGTCACTGACAGTGATGTCACGGAAAACCACGCGTTCAGAGAGCCTGTCCTCGGAAGAAGCAATGGAAACTGTTGGCAGATCCCAGAATACTGCTGAAGTTACCCCTCCTTCCACCCCACCCCCCGCCCCAAGCCCTGGAGAATTTTCCCGGCTTGGAGGTAGTGCACTAAGAGTGGACTCCATCTGGGCCTGAGTGGCCCGAGTGGGAGATTCCACAGAGATGGTGGGACGTGCTGCCATCTTGCCTGCTCTCTGTGTGCCCACCCAGGTGTCCATGGAGCCCTGGGCAAGCAGGGCCCTGATCCCCTCCCTCTCATCTACTTTAACCCTCTTCTTACACAGTTGAATTTTCCTCCACTTCCTTTTTGCATTCGTTGGCTTTTTCCGTCCCGTTCCCTCCTCCCTTCACCATCAGCAGTATGGACACACACGCAGGCATGCACACGTACACGTGCACGCACAATGCCCCAGGCTTCTGCATGAGCCCAGCCTTCTCTGTAAGTGTCAGCCCCTTCCCAGCTCCAGGCTGGAAAAGCCCAAGCAAAGCCCTGCTGGAGGGGTGTCAGCAGTGCCGTTAACCAGCGTCTACAATGTCCCTTGCCTGTCAAAGACAGCTTCTCCCTGAAAGTTTGGGGGCATGGAACTCACGGGGAATGTAGACACGATCTCAAAGAAAACAAAGTTTACATTAAAATTGCATTGACTGCTCACTGTCTACGTGCCAGAACCGCCCTAGGTGTTTCGCATGCATTATTCCCTGCGATGGTCTCCACCGCTCCAGGAGGCTGTGTCTCCACCACTCCAGGAGGCTGTGTCTCGGCTGCATTTTAGGGCTAAAGAAGCAGGGGCACAGCAGGGAGCCCAGACTCATAGAGCAGATACGAAACCAGCCTTTTAACTCCAAATCTGAGACTCTTTACTGTCTTGTAGTTTAGAAACTGCCATGGTAACTAGGATTGTTAATATTTCCACTACAGAAGGGGAGGGGTACACACGGGTGTAGGGAGATAGGGCGGGCGTTGGAGCGTTTAAGGAATTTGGAGCCCAGGTAATGGGTGAGACAGCAGCATTGTTGTGTTTTCCTTTAGTGCCTTCCTCTCTGATATGTGTCTCTTCTTTTTGGGATCAGGGTCTTTCCAATGAACTCTGCCCAAGGCCTCCACTGTGGCTCCCCAAACCCCACTGCCCCACTGCCATTAGGAAGAGGCCCGGCTCCCCATCTGGCCCCACCCTCCCTTCCACTCCCCGCTAGCTCCTCTCTGCCTCCCTCCCCCTCCCTCCTCTCTTTGTTACTTACTGTGCCCCAAACAACCAGGGACTCTAGGACTCAAAGCTTTGCATTGGCCGCACCCTTTGCCTGCCAAATCTCCTCCCTGCCACTCTATTTGGTGACCTCCTATGATCTTTCATATTCCAATTTGTGACACTTTTCCCTTAACCCCCATCCCCACTTGTGTCCCCACAACACTTTGCACATCCGACCTTGCATTCCAAGTCTGCTCAGAGCTGTGTTTACCAAGCTCACTGCATTGGTCAGTAGAGTGTTGGATGAGAGGCTGGTGGCTGGGAGAACATCGGGAGTCTGTTGCACCCATTCCAGGGAGAGAGGAATGAGAGCAGAGAATGAAAAGAAGAGGCCTGGCTGGAGGCGGAGAGAGATTCCGAAGGTCAAGATTACCAGGCAGTGGAGCTGAGAGCGATTCCAGGATCAGATTAAGAGAAGTGACAACCTGCCCAAAGTAGATTTCAGGAAAGTTTTGCTCACTGCAGGAGACTTTCCTAGAAGACCTTTAGAAGATCCTTTCAACCCTTTCACTGATTCTGTTATAGCTGTGGCATTCTTCGGGTTGCTCAGAAGGCAGGAGCTCTAAAAATAGAAAGCATTATTATTACCGATTAAATTTCTTTCCACCCACAGAATTTTCTGAAAGTAATAAGAAGAGGAAGCCTGAGTCTGTGCTCAAGTGTTCAGGGAGCAGAGATGCATTGTGAGGTGATGAAAGAAGAGGGAGGGTGTGGAGAAAGGGAGGGCGGGCAGGCTCGATGGGGGTCAGGGTAAGAAAACATCGACGGAACACACTGGTGGGTAAAGGGACCTTTCAACAGGTGCCAACTTTTCAAGGGAGATGCACTGGATATTATTAAAGCAATGGAGTTCCTCCCGGGCCCTCTGCCTCAGCTGCAGCAGGACGGGGTGCAGGGCGGAGCCGGGCTCTGCACCTGTCTCTGCATGGGGGCAGTGCATGGACGCACAGATGCCGACAGCTGTGCAGCCCCTAGTGGAGCCTCCACTCTCTGCTCCCTGATGCGTTTCATGCCCATAAAAACTCATCTGCAAGTCTGACTACAGCCTTGCAGTTTCAGAAGAGGCATCCATGGCGACTGAGGATCTGTAAGATCGTATGAAGAGATGGTGTGAAAGATATTCATTTTCATTTTATTTTTTTAAAAGAGGATCCTTCAAAGTGATTCAGCATCAGGTCCTATGAACCTGGATTCACCCCTGTGACTCCATTAGAATACTTTAGAATGATTCCAGTGCTCTTTCATACAATATGAAAAAGTCCAAGATAGACGCCATGTGTTTCTGGTATCTCCTCTTCTCTCACATGGCTCAGTGCGTTGTCTGGGTGCCCTCCCCCGTCATCCCTGCAGGCATGTTCTCATCAGCATGAAATGCATCAGAGTGCAGGCTCGAAACCTGGCTCTGCTAAGAACTGGCTTGTGCTACAAACCTGGCTCTGCTAAGAACTGGCTTGTGCTACTTGCCTCTGAAATTAAATTATTCCAAATTATTATTTGTTCATGGGTGAAAAATTGTGTTGAGTAACAGCATTTTCACATGGTTCAACATAGTGATTCCTCTGAGTTGTTTCCTCTTCTGCAAAATACAGATAATAAAGTCTGTCTCACCTGATGGTGGTGAGGATGGAATGAGACAATGTATGTAAGGTGTTTTGTATACTTTCTGGCACATAGGCAATGCTCAATAAATGTTAGCATTTGTTAGTGGTATTAGCATTAATAGTCATTTTTCCCAAAATTGGCCTTCTGTTTTCCCAGGCTAACATCAAGTTGTCCCTGTAAAAGTTAGGGAGGGGGAAAGCTATAGGGAATCCTCACCTAACAGAGTCTCCAACACTTTCCTTGTTGTCCTCAGGCTCCCTCTTAAACTGCAATCTGCATCTCTTTGTAATGATAATAACAGCTAGCACTCATCCTGTGCTTTGTTCTAAGTGCTTAACACAAATGAGCTCATTGAAACCACACAAAAACCCTCCAGGATGTGTGTAATTATTTTGCTTACTTGCCTGAAGTCACACAGCTAGTAAGTAGTGACAGTTCAGATAAGGTTGGTTATTCTAAAGCCTGTGATTTTGACCACTAAGTCATATGACCTTCACCCAGCCCACCATTGCTTCCGAGTCTCTGGATTAGACCTCTTGAAATGATTGGCTCCTCTTGAACTTGTAGCCAACTAAAACCCATTAGTCCTTTTTCTCCGGCATTGCCAGCCAGCCATCTCAGATTTGCAGGATATTTTGTATTTGGGATGTAAGAAGGGCACACTTGGAGGGGAGCTCATGGGCCTCCTCTCAGGGAGCTCTGTGCTTGAGTCTGTTGGCCCAGAACTTCTGTTTGTGTATTCTTCATTCACTATTTAATTAATTTAAGTAATATATCCACAGGCCGGGCGCAGTGACTCATGCCTGTAATCCTAGCACTCTGGGAGGCTGAGGCAGGAGGATCGCTTGAGCTCAGGAGTTAAGTTAGAGACCAGCCTGAGCAAGAGTGAAACTCCATCTCTACAAAAAATAGAAAAAAATAGCTGGGTGTTTTGGCACACACCTGTAGTCCCAGCTACTCTGCAGAGAGGCTGAGGCAGGAGGATCGCTTGAGCCCAGGAGTTTGAGGTTGCTGTGAGCTAGGATGACGCCTCTGCATTCTAGCCAGGGTGATGGGGCGGGGGGGGGGGGGAGAATTGAACCCCCCTTCTCACCTCCCTTCCCCCTTCATAAAAATATAATTTAAAAATATACATAAAAGGAAAAAGTAATACATGAATAGAGTTATAAGTACTTGAGCCATGAAGAACAATATAAAACCAGGAGTAAAACTGTCTTTCCTCTCTCTCACCTGTCCTCATGTTCGACCATTTCTGTTTCTCATTCTGATGGTTATTTCCAAACTTTTAACTATCTAAATGCTTATATAGCTTTTTCTTGGTTTTTCAACTTTAAACAGCGTTTATTGATTTCTTACTATAAAAGAGGAAGAATTTAACTCATTCATAGTAACCTCCTAATTTTGATTTTTTTGTTGCTTCATATGTAATTTTAAATAATATATTTAAATTTATATTTTGAAAGATTATCTTTCTTGATATCTCCGCTTCAGACAATTTCCTAATTCCGCACTCTGAAATGAGGAATTCCCCTTCATCCACATTGCAACTTCTGCCTGCCGTTCTATCAGTTTTACATTGTTCAGATTGATAGTATTTATATTTTTTCTGTAATTACCATTAATTCCTCTGTGTTTTGTTTATATGTTGACTTTTTAAATTGGAAATTAATGAGTATTTACATTATGATTATGTGATTACTGTTCTCTTCTGAACCAAGTAGTGTGATTAGACCCGTAGGAAAGATACTATTCTATACTGTTAAATCTCCTCCATTCGAGGGAGAATGCTCCAAAAATCAATGTTAAATGTGTTCTGTGTTCATACATTCCATTCACGCTCAGAATCATGGTAACATTTTCCTTTTTGTACATTTGGACTGTGACTTTCTTTTACAGCTCTTTGTTAACTTTTCCTGGTATTCCTGTCTTTTTTTCTTCTTATGTACAAAACAATGTTACTATTTCACCTTATCAATAAGATCATCCAGCTTCTTACTCTAATTGCTTGTTACAGGACATTTCCGTAACTCTTGAAGCCATTCTCAAAGAGCTCCGTTCTGCTTTTCTCATTTGCTTGGTTACTTTCTAGACCCTGTAGAGAATTGCCACTCTAGGATTCGATTCATTTCACTTCTGGTTTACTTCCACTCTTTCTGGGTCCCATGTTCTCCTCTTAGGTGTCTGTTTTGCCTGGCTGGAGTGTGCTTTCAAATGGTCTTTACACAAGGGTGCATTAGAGGTTAACTTTCTGGGTCTTTGCCTGTCTAAGAACTCCTGCTGTCTTGATTGGCTTGGCTAGAATTCTAGGTTTAAGATCATTTTGCCTCTGAACCTTGACTTCTAGCATGTATTTTGGTGACGACTGCCTTATCCTTGTTGCTGTGTAGGTGACCAGCTTTATTTTACCTTCTCTTGGAAACTTTTAGGATCTTTTTTTTTATCCTCGATGTTTCTAAACTTTAACTGGGATGTGGATGTGGACCCAATTTGTACTTTTTGTAGGCTCCAGGCATTTGTCTGCTTTTCTTTCTTTCTTTTATTATTTTCTCTCTTCTATTTTCTCTGTGCTCATTTTCTAGACCTCCCATTAAATGAATGGTTCACCTACTGGATTGACCCGCTATGTCTCTGGATTTTCCTCTGGTATTTTCCATCTCTCTTTCTCTCTCTCTCCGGTCTGCAGGGTCTGGAGGATTTTCTTGAATTCGTCTTCCAGTTGTTCTACTGACCTTTTTCTTTAGCAATTGCATCTTTAATTTGCAACAACTCTTTCTTGCTCTCTGAATGTTTTATTTTTACAGCAACAGTTTTTGTGTTATGGATGTAATATCTTTTTGAATCTCTCTGAGCATGCCAATTAGAATTATTTAAAAAATTCTCTTCTATTTTGTTCTCTCTGAGGTCTGTGTTTTATTTATTCATCTATATTCTTTTGTGATGCTGATTTTTCTCAAATACCCAGTGATCTTTGGAAGTCTATTCATATTTCTCGAATGAAAGATGAAGTCGATTAATTTCTGAAGCCAGCACACATTTCCTTCGTGGGTATGAGGTCCCGTTTTCTCACCAGGCCTCTTTCCCAAGTGGAAGACAATTGAGATCACACAGGCCTTGCCCTCATATAGTCTTAGGGATGCAAACATCATATACATAATGGAAAAAATAAATATAAAATTTTGATAAGAATCACAAAGAGAAGGAACAGGGCTTTATGAGGGAGTATAGCTGAGAGATCTAATATAGAATGGAGTTTTGGGGATGGCTTTTCTGGGAGGTGATAGTTATGCTGTAGCTTGACAGGTGGGTTGGAGTTGCCTGGCAGAGTAGGTGTAAGAGAGCATGGCATGTTTAAAGGCCCTGGGATAGGGAAGAGTGGTGTCTTCTAGGTACTGAAAGGAGACCTGTGTAGCTGTGACGCAGTGACCAAGGGCAAGAGTACATGAGGTTATAATAAAAACAAAACAAAACAAAAATTGCCAGAAGCTGGATCCTAGGGAGCTCAAAGATCAAGTTACAGGAAGAGAGTTTATTTCTCAGTGCAATGATAAATCACTAAAGGACTTTAAGCATGGGAGTAATATGATAAAATTCACGTTTTATAAACAGCTTTCTGACTATTTTGTGGCTAATGGAATGGAGGGGTTAACGGTGGAAACAGAAAGAAATTGGGAAGTTTTTACTGAAGTCCAGGCAAAAGAAGATGGTGGCACAAGGCAGACAGATCAGAGAGGAGGAGAAGGTGGAACAAGGGAGAAGCTTGCTTCATGGATGACTCTTAGATTTGGGGGTGTGAGTAACTTGGTGGATAGAGATGTCATATGGGGATGGAGGACCCTGGGGCAAACAGATTTGGAGGGAGGATCATGAGTTTAGTTGGGTTATGTTAGATGTGAGATGGCTGTGAGACATACATGTGTGGATGTCTAGTAGGCTTGTTGATACTTGGATCTGGAGAGAATTGTGCCAGGGAGGCCAAAGGAGTATGCTTCAAGAAAGGAAGGGAATGGTTAGTAGTGTTGAATGCTGCCACACTGTCAAATAAACAATAACTAAGACACATTTATTCAAATTTGAAGCAAAGGGATTTTTTTTTTTTTTTTTTACCTTGGAAAGAGTGGTCCTATTAAAGTGGTGGGCGTAGAGGCCAGACTAAGTGGGTAGAAGGTGGGCAAATGGACAGGGGTGGGGGCCCCTTCAAGAAGTATTGGCTGTGAAGGGGACCTGTAACATAACACGGGTTTCCACATCAAGATTGTTCATTAGATTGTGCACTCCAGAAGGGCAGGAACTATTTCTTAAACTGCTTTCGGCCCTAGGGGCTAGCATAGTATCTGGCCTACGGTAGTTTATTAAACCATCTTTATTGAATCTATTGGAATATACAAAGCCTTAACAAACAGAACCAATCTACTGCTCTGCTGCAGACAGAGCTGGCTCAGTGCTTACCCCCAGTATTGTTGCTGAGATTGATCACAGATAACTGCAGACTGTTGACAGCCATGCTGGTGTAAGCCATCCTTAGCAACCTGATGCCTTGGGGTCAAGTGCTGAAGGGTCCACTTGGGAAAGATTAAAAGGATCCAGTGGATGTCTTGGTTAACTCCAGGGACTGATTTTAGGGTTGAACTGTCCTCTCACGATAAGAATAGCTGTAGATACCCTCACAATTAGGAAAGAAGTAATTAAAAAAAAAAATAGCTGTTGACCTTCCACAAATTTACTGAGTACCTGCTGTGTATTGATCACTGTGTCACACATATGTTTCCATCTATATTTCATAGATAGGAGCTTGAAAGCTCAGAGAGGATAAGTATATTTCCTAAGGTCAGTGGTGTTGTAAATAGCTGAGTGAGGATTTGAACCCAGGCCTTCTAATTCACTGGACACACACTTTATAAAGACACATGGAGAACCAGCAGGACAGAAGAGGACCAAGATAGGCTTTAATGGTCCAAGAATCTTGATGGTGGGTGTTTCGAGTAATTTTTGAGGGATGTGAAAGGCAGATGGTAATTAAATGATGGGTGGGAGGGAGTGAAGGAGAGAGGTGGGGGAGGGACAGCTGAAAGGATTGATTCATTAATGTGATGAGACAGTCTAATGTAATTCAGGTGAGTGGGCCTCTGAGGGGCTGTGCCCGGGGGATGCTCATAAAACTGGTTTTGAGCTCCAACCGTTTTTTGTTTTTAGTAAATCTTATTGTGTCTATTTAAGGTATACAGCATAATATTACGGGATGCATATAGATAGTAAAAAGTTTACTATGGTGAAGCAAATTAATATATCCATTATCTCACAGTTACCCATTTTTCTTTGTTGTTTTTGTGTCAAGAGCAACTAAAATCTACTCATTTAGCATGAGTCCCATATATAGTACACTTCTATCACCTATAGTCTCATGTTGTACATTAGGTCTCTAGATGTGTGCATCTTACATATCTACTACTTTGTGTCCTCTGACCTACATTTCCCTGTTCCCTCCCCGGCCCTGGTAACTACTGTTGCTCTCTATCTCTGTATATTTGAAATTTTTTTTTAGATTCCACATATAAGTGAGATCATGCAATATTTTTCTTTCTGTATCTGGCTTATTTCATATAACATAATGTCTTCCAGGCTCATGCACATTGTGACAAAAGACAAGATCTCATTCTTTTTTAGGGCTGAATAATATTCCATTGCAATATGCACCACAGTTTCTTTATCCATCTGTTCATAGGAGAGTACTTAGGTTGTTTCCATTATCTTGGCTATTGCAGTAGTGCTTAGATGAGTGAGGGAGTGCAGGTATCTTTACGAGGTGGTGATTTCACTTCCTTTGGTTATATGCCCAGAAGAGGGATTGCTGGGTCATATAGTAGTTCTATTGTGAATTTCCTTAGAAACCCTCATACTGTTTTCATAATGGCTGTACCAGTTTACATTCCTACCAATAGTATACAAGAGTTCCCTTTCTCTCCGCCCTTGACAACATTTATCTTTTGACTTTTTGATAATATTTGGATCCCACCTTATGGCTTTTTCAGGGAAATGAGGATTCCAGGCTATTTTTATTCATTTTTGTTATTGTTGTTCCTCGACTACTTGCTTTATAAAACAAAATGGTTTTTTTGTTTTGATTTGGTTTGGTTTGGTTTTCTTTGAGACAGGATCTCTGTCTGTCGCCCCGGCTAGAGTGCAGTGGCATCATCATAGCTCACAGCAACTTCAAACACCTGGGCTCAAGTGATCCTCCTGCCTCAGCCTCCTGAGTAGCTGGGATTACAGGTGTGCACCACCACGCCCGGCTAAGTTTTTCTGTTTTTAGTAGAGACGAGGTCTCTCTCTTGCTCAGGCTGGTCTCAAACTCCTGACCTCAAGCGATCCTCCTGCCTCAGCCTCCTGTGCAAAATAAAATGTATGGAGGAAATGAGTTGTGACTTTTGATATGCCAATGGCAAAAACAAACAATTCTGAATACTAAAGAATATTTTTACTTAAGATTTTAAAATATTTTAATTATTTTTCTCATTGTAAATATAACATCTGGTCATGGAAAATGTGTAAAATATTAAGAGGTTTGCAGAAGAAAATGAAAATCTTCAAAATCACATGACCTGGAGTGAATCGTTGTTCAAATTCTGCTGTATTTCTTTCTAATGTAAAGAATATTTTTGAAAAATGCAGAGCTACTTGAAATTCACATAAAATACTGAAAGGAATGGTAGGAAGTTCCTTTGTTTCCTTGAAGGCATGTTTGATCTTACACTAATGAAGGAAAGGAAGAGTCTATTAATAATTTTTCTTTAAAAATTCATAGAAAAAGAAAAACAACAAACAAAAAAATAAATAAAAATTCATAGAAAAAGAATTAGCCACTCATGGCACTGCCTTCTAGTGGGCCCTACAGCCTGGTAGCAAGGAAGCTGTTTCAGTTTCCTAATTTAAATCCCTCTTCTTTTTTTTATACCCACCTCCTTTCGTCCTGGCATCAGTAGAAATATCTATGTTATTCAATAAACACAAAAAATAGTCACACTCGTGTATGCCCAAGCCAAAATATAAAACCAAGTGGGAACCAAACGGTCTTCATTATTGTGATTGGCCCAGGACCTTGGTTATATCTGAGGAAATAGCGGGAGGTAAAAACGAAAGCAAAGGTTAACTGGAAGATACTTAGGGACCACATGAAGGGGAAGCTCCTTTAATAACAGAATCATAAATGATGTCTGTGAACAGATGTGCTTCTCTTTAAGAAAACTCAAAGCTCTCCCAGCTGGCTGGTGTCAAGCTGGGCCGGAAAGCCAAATTATCAGACTCCCTAGAAGAAGCTAATGTGGATAAGTGCCCGGTCCAGTGTCTGAAACACAGAAGGACTCATTGAGCATGAAGCTCCTTTCTTTGCCCCATCTAATGTGCTTTCCATTGCACCAACAGCCTTCTTGTGCATCGTGCTCACAGACAGATGGGTAGTATTTTAATCAGTTAATGAATTTGATGGCCTGGACACAGGCCTTGGCATTGACCTTCTATTCATACTGCACAGACTTTCTGGTTCTCCACATTGGTAGGACTCGTGGAGAGCAACTTCGACAAGAGGTACAGGAGAACTTGTTAAAATCATCCATCAGTGAATATAAAAACCTTGTGTTTCCTATTCTTTTGTAAAATCACAACCTGGTTTTATACAGATTTTGCATGTGCTTATGTCTTTAAAACGCCATCGACTGGGGCTACCAGCTTAAGTACATGGGGATCCAAAATTGCAATAGCACCTGAAAATCTGGAAATGTTCGAGATACCCTCCCCCTGGTGGGACCCAGACGGGGAGGACACCCTGAGCGGCAGGCACCAGCAGTACTGCGTGTTCATTCCCCCTGGTGCTCACTCCGTCTTTCCACGTCTGCGTTTTCCTCCACCCCCATCCTGTGTGCATCCCCACCCCCTTTTCCCATCTGCAGGCTCCCTATTCTTATCAAAAGCTGCTCCTCTTCTCCAGATCATGTAATGCCCGTTACCATGGCACCCGGGTACTTCACATTATTAAGACAATCTCTTTATTAGTAAGCCAGCTCCTCCCCGGAAGCCAGGAGCCTTGGAACCCATTTGACAAAATGATGAATCTGTGTGTTGGAGGCTTAGGGATTTGTCAGGGGGTCAGAGCAGACAGGTCCAGAGAACGTGGACCTCATGCTGCACTCCTGGCCTGCACCTCACTGCCTAGAGACGGACTGAAGCTCTCACAGCCATATTTTGTTCCATCGTAATAATTATACATGTTACTACACTTCGCATTTTACAAAAGGCTTTCAAACGCATCCCTTCTTTCAATCCTCACAATATCCCTGTGAACTAAAAAATTTGCATTCATTGTAAAGGCTGAAGAAACTGACATTCGGAGGGTTCTGAATGCTCAGGGTCATGCAGACACTCTGGCAAAGCTGGGACTCAAAACCAGACCCTGCGCTGTCTCTACGACCACTTCCCTTATCGTAGACAAACAGGCAGATAGACAGGTAGACAGGCAGGCAGTTAGATAGGTAAAGAATTCTATGCTTTTTGCAGAATGAGTGCTTAATATTTGTTGACTTGTTGGACTAAATGTGTCTCTTTTTGAATCAAATAGGGTGTTACTGACTCACCATCACTGGCTTTGTATTGCTTTCCCAGTAGAGGAATAGATTTAACAACTATTGCTTTTTGAGCACCTACTATGAACAAGGCACTGTTTGAAGTGTTGGGGGAAGACAAAGAGTAGCCTACCTCACTTATGTTCTGAAAGACAATGGAGGGTGAATGAGACATATACCATGCGCAGAAAGCTATAATCCAGTGCAGTGTGACGGGTTCATCTGTTCACCAACTATTTCTTGCCTACCGACTGTGTCCCAGGCACTGAGCATTCAGTGATGAGTAAAAGAGACATGGGTCTTGTCTTCATGGAGTTTTCTATCTGTACAGGAAAGCAAGCATTAAACTACCAGTGAGATTACTACTACTATTTAAGAATGGATGCACAGTAAGAGCGTGGAAATGTAGGTTCCGACTCTGGCTGGGATGGGAGTTTGCGGGGCATGGCAGGGAGAGCTTCCTGCTGAAGAGACGTTGGCGCAGAGAGGTGGGATGACATGTCCTGTCCCTCAGAAGGGAACTGGGCTCCCCGCCTCACCACAATTAGGCCAAGCCCTTGGTATGGAGGCTGAGGTGAAAGCAAAAGGCACGAGGGATGGGTTTTTAGTAGCAGCAGGTTAAATATCAGTTTGTGGGTCTGCTTCACGTTGAGAAAATCCAAAGGTCACATAGCTAAACTTGTTGCAGATCAGAAACAGAGGGGTACACGTGCTGGGAGGTGAAGGTAGGGATGGGGGTTTCAAGAGCAGGGAGAGACAGAGAGATGGAGAAAGAGACACGTGGAGACACACAGAGAGGAGAGAGGGGGCAGGCAAGATAGAAGGAGGCAGAGACCGCCTAGTTGGGGGTGGGGGTGTCAGGAAGAAGTGGCATCCAGGATGCCCACAGAAGGATGCCCTGGGATTCAGCTAGTGGGGATGGGTAGGGAGGAAGACAGTGTTCCCGGAGGGGAAAGAGGCTTGTGCGAAAGAAGGGAACAAGGAATGGGCAAAGTGTATTTGGGAAAGAGTACGCCGTGCCCTTTTCTGGAGACTGAAAGGTGCTCAGCCATTTTCTGGAAGGCAATTAAAAAAAAAAAAAAGTAAAATCTGAAAGGTGCTCAGTCAAGTGGAGGGCTAGGGGGCTTGAGAAGTGGGATGGGGGCCCCACATAGATACCCCTGTGGGCAAAGGGCGAGCCACAAAACGTCTTTGGTCCGAGGGGTCCCATCAGAGCTGTGCATCGGGAGCATTAGTTTGTCGGGAGCGTGCAGGGCGGTGGGAGGCAGCAGGGAGGGGTGGCAGCCACCCCTCCACCCTCCTCACAGCATCTTCCTGGTCTGCCACTGGCAAACCCAGCTGTGAATGGGAGTTTTAAAGCAGTCTGCTGCCCACCCTCCCATGGGAAAACGGTGATGCATTTTTAGTGCCAACCATTGCTTTTCTTAACTAGCAGGCATGACTGATCCCGCACTGAGCTGTGGAGAGGGCATATCCCTGTCCCTTAGTCCTGAAGCAAGGGATGTTCAAGAACCACTTGTTGGATTAATTGAATTTTCTCCCTCTTTGCTTTTGCTTTGGTGGCCTCACGCCCTTGGAAGCTCTCTTCATCTGCCAGTGTGTCCGGGGGAAGTCCTCTGTCACCGCTGCCGTCTCCATCTCTGCTTTCACAGCCCCGCCTGTCGTGGCAGGCTAAGGCCTGCCAACCATCTAGACCAAACGCGTCAGTGCAGGACCAAGTGGCCTCTCGTGGGGGTTGGGGCAGGAAGCATGACGTCAACATCAGCCTCACACATAGGCTTTGATACGGCGTCGGAAAGGCTCCAGTTCCTAAATATCCATGCCTCAGACTGCTGATGTGTCTGAAATTCCACCACGAGAGTCACTAATGTTTGGGCCATTTCAGAAATAGCGTAGCATTCTTAACAGCTGCTCATGGGTGAGGTCACAGGCAGCCAGAAAAGCCTTTCTCTCTGCAAAAGTATTGGTGTCTAATCTTGACTCCACTCCTTAATAACTGTGACTTAGGAAATTGGACTAACATGGCATTCATGCTGACTCTTTGGAGTAACTACAAGGGACCAATGAATAATCCCTGACACCGCAATGTGGTGTACCTGGTCAAGATGTGGTCTTCTGCACATACCATTCTATAAGGCTGTGATTCTCACATTTCATGCTGAAAGGAATCACCTGCAGAGCTTGTTAAAAACGCACATGTCCAGGCACCTCCAGCCCCCAAGATTCTGATTCAGAGGGTCGGAGCAGGGCCTAGAAATCTGCATATTTAAGAAGCCTCCCAGGTGAGTCTGAGGGAGATGGTGCCTGGACCCTTAAAGCAGCCCTGCCGCAGAGGGAATGTCTCAGGTCCCATTTCCTCTATCTCCCACAGATGCTGTGAATTCTCTTCAGTGTCCCAGGGCTGACACCAGCCAAACTGGGTCTAGTTCCTCTTTTAACACTAAATACAGACCTTTCTCAAACTCTGATATTGCTAAACATTCTGACTTTAATGCCTTCTCTGCCTGCCCCAATCAACTGTTTCTCTAGCTACAGCTATTTCTGTTAGTTTTTGCGACGGGACAGGGTTACCTGAATGCTGGTGCTTGGTATGGCTCTCCCCCAATTCCTTCCAAAATGAAATGCCCTCTGGCCTTTTGGGATTACCTGCCTGGAAATAGGGGTGTTTACAGAGGGGGTTACACAGTGCTTGGCTTTTGGCAGTAAGGAACCATGTCTCTGCTGAACACTAACTCAAAAGGCCTGCCCTGCTACAGAGAAAATCATGAGAGCAAGATAAATTCTCATGTCCCGATATCCAACATCCTGTCTGATCGAAAACTTCTTGGATTTTGCTTTCAACAATATTTTATACCTGTTCACAAATGGGCTACAAAAGCGTGTTGTAAACTAGCAGGTGTTATACATCTAGGAAATTTCATTAATATTGTTTCTGCAATTGCAAGACCTTCTTATGAAGTCAATACCCCAGAACAGAACAAGGTCAGTTTTGCCTAAATCCTACCTTGTGAAATCTATATGCTTTGCTCAGTGGATCTTTGGAGGGGACAACATAGTGGCTTTTCCTGCCATTCAAAACCCATCCCAAGGAGCTCTTAAATGAAAACCAAGTCAAATATAATAGACATTTGCGCTTAGGTAAATATAGCTCTACAAGTGATGGGGGCCTTTTGGGTTGTGCTGAGGTTAATGGTGAGGCTCCTGACATCCCCGTCTGCCCCACCCTGCTCAGCTGCCAGCGAAGATAATCTGCCTCCTGCAGTCACTGGATGGTATATTTAGAGCTTCTTCCCCAAGAGTAAGTGGGATCTGAAAATAGACTGCTTTGCCTGTGTGCGATTGGGTTGCAGCCTCCAAACCTATACCTGAATACACAAAGACATGTAGCCAGTAACCAGTACACAGTGGTTTTAAATAGATGTCTGTTCAACAGAATCCAAGTGGCAATGACTTGGTCTCAGGGGCTGGGCTGTACTTCAAAATTTCTTCCTCTCTCTCAGGGACTTGAACAGGCTTCTCTGATCTCTAATGCCGACATCTACCTCTTTGGCTGGGACTCCTTGGATCTGGACCCAGTCTGGATTAGAGTGTCCCATATTTGCACTGCTGGCTCCTCTCTGGAGGGAACCAGATGTTTCCCCCTGGTCTCGGCCCCATTCTTCTCTCAGCATGATCACAGTTGTTCTGAATCCTGAGAGCTCCCGTGTGTGTCGCAGCTGTGGTTGAGTTGTTTATGACAGAGAGGGTTTTGTGATCATCATTTGGCTGGGAACTAAGAGATGGAGGCATCCATGCAACTGTTTCTTCCACCTTAAAAATGTTATAATAATGTTATTTAGTTTGGAGTTGAGGGTAGTTGTAAGTTACCCTTAAACTCATAGCTTACAGTTCC